>JAGKTI010001181.1:0-73598 GCA_018397915.1 Birgus latro
CATGATGGCAACCCTCTCCAGCACCAGCATCACAGAAATCAAATACTTACCATGAACGGTCGTGGGGATCGAACGTAGCCATAGTCATAGTGGCGGGAAAACACCTCCGTCCCCCACACTTAGATGGTATATTCCTCTCCCGTCAGGTAATACACAATCCCACACCACGAACAGTCACACACACCACACTATAAACACGTATTTATTATTTAACCACAGCCACCAATGGCTTTTCTATGCGTTACCAATATAAATCTCGCTATTTCAAGACACCACTACACGAATGAGCCACAATCACTTTGTTTTCAAAATTTCGGCTGCGTAACTTCACTGCACTTTATTTAACAGTCACAGTTCCTAGGATGAGATGGTCCTCCGTGTTCGTTAGTCCATACTTCAGGGTTGACTGGAAAGAAAAGAAAGAGTCATTAGAATACATGATACAATAAAGCTTTGCTAAGATGGACTAACTAGGGAGAAAGCCAGGTGTGTTAAAGGCGGTATTCCGACATATCCAAGGGTACCCACTTGAGGTGCATTTCAAGCATGTGATTGAAAATAAGTACAACAGCATATTCTAGTACCTGATAAACTATACCCCTTTACATCAACTCAGCCCATAATTTCACCCTTTTCCAGCCTCTTCACATCCCTGTCACAGTACTTCATGAGTACAGTATTACTAGTCTACAACGAAGCAATCATGATGGGGAGATGGCAATTTCAGGCCAGGTTGGATTAAAAAGGGTAGGAAACACATGTATTGCGACCCATTGCACCTCATTTAATGGACACTTTGTTTTATATAGCCAATCAAAGTTTGACGGGTTTAGTGGCATATGTTAAATCCAATATCTGCTACACTGGGGTCTGCTGTAGTGAGGGTCAACTATACTCTCTCTCATACTCTATCTCTCCCTCTATCTCACACACACACACACACACATTTCCTAAGCGATTAACTTTTCACCCTCTCTCTCTCAAACTGATGGTGGGGTGGTATATCTAATCATCCACTCCTCCCTTTAACCAGCCAAACATATATCCTGAATATGGCCTTGGGCACTTGCCAGAAAACCTGTGCTTCTCACTTGTTTAACTATAAGTTTTCATCTAATGGGACTGGGAGAATTCAACAACCTTCCCCTGAACTGAATACAACTGTATGGAGAAAGCAAAAATAAAACTGTAATCATAATAGGAAAGGGGAGTTAAATATCAGTGCTTCCATCCCTCACTATTTACCGTGTCACTTCTGCTGATTTCAGTTATTTACAAGTTAATAAGCCATCTCAAAATACACTAGGTTAAGGTGTACGTGGGGATAAACCACGTAAAAATATCTCTCAAACAAGAAGACTCTTTTTTTTGGGGGGGAGGGGGGCACTACAAAGGGTTTTTAGGAAGTTTAGGCAAACACATTTTAATTATTTTTTTTTTAGCTAAATGTGCCCTAACCTGAAAAGGATGTGCTAGGATATAAGCCAACAAAATTACCTTTGTAAATACAACTGCAAACATAGGCAGGGTGGATGGGAATAAGTAACCTATGAGAACTGGAATGGAAGAAAAGGTAACAGAAATGACATGAAGTATTACTTATCCAAATAAATACAGTGCATTGATATGGATAGATTTAGGGGATGCATAGCCAGCGATCTATTGCTTCACCTCTTCATCTTCTCACTTCCCTCTTCTGGTTATAATACCTATGCTGAGTAAGGTTTCATATGCTTCTCTGCCCATAATCAATTTCCTTTGATACGATGAGCCATTGAGGAAAGAGACTGATATGCCCTAAGTGTTAAGCAGATACAGCAGAATGTCTGCAGCAGAGAAAATTTCTGACCATGAATGTACACTGAAAGGACACACACACACACACACACACACACACACACACTCACATGTAAAGGTCATATGCTTAAACCTTAAATCCCGAAGTGAAGTGCAAAATCCTAATATTTACAATTCTGAAGTGCCTGTGGTTATTACACATGGCCAGCCTGCATCCCATACTACAGAATGCAGTCTGCAATCATACAGGAAGGCCAGTACATTCCATTGCTATCAGGCACTTTAAAAATTGTCATCAAAATTTTGGTGTCTGCATCCCCCTTCTTGATTTCAGGTTTAAGCACATGACCCTAAAGAGTGAGGATAATATTAGACATAAAAAACCATACTGTAATTAATTTAACCTAACTTGATGTAATCTAAAACAGTCTAACCATAATTAACCTAACCTAACTTAACTATGCGGTGTACAAAAACTGTTGTACCAAACAGTGTTTTGGCGAGAGAAATTGGAGGAAAAATAGCGTCAGAGAGTGAGATAGGTTCGTGAAGACAATGAAGCCTGCCGGCCATTCTGTCACTGCAAATCCTGTCAGTGAGGAGGGGGGAGGGTGCCAGATGAGAGCAAAGCCACACAGGATGATGATGATGATGATTATGATGATGATGATGATGATGATGATGACATCCATTAAAAAGTCATATTTTATAAAAACTGTGGAATCCAAAGACTTTTACCAAGTAAATCTTAGCAGGCTAATCCTAAAATTACTGCAATAAAAGTTTATCTCTAATATGTAACTTTCTTCGCAGTGATTTTGAGCAAATCTCTATTGCGGCATGGTGCTTCCTGCCACAAAACTGATAAAAAAAATCACACTGCAACCAGTGAGCTATTATTGCTTACAATTCCAGTATTTGCATTCAGAATTAAACTAATTAATTAACATTCTTACTCACTACTAAGGTATCACTTTCATAATAGATCTTCAATGATCTGAACTTTAAAATTATCATAAATTTTTAAAGACTGCAAAAGGGGTTGTTTCGTATTTAAAGAGATACTATCATGAAACAGCAAAAACTGTTGTCAATGGTGGTAGGGGAAGTAGGCAGGATGTGAGGCAAAGGTTAGCCCTGATAACTTTCACTTTCACTGAACCTTCAGATACCAGTACAAACCACTGCTGACCACTCTTACCACAAACGATGCACTACACAATTAGCACATTTACAGTGCAAACCTATAACAATACTGTATATAGATGGAGAGCATGAGACTGACAAGGAGAGTGTATGTGAGTGAGGTAGAGAGGGGAAGAGGGAGGGGGAAACCAAGGATGAGATGGAGGGATGGAGTGGAGAGGTATATAAGAGAGGGGAGGACAGGATGACATGGAGGTGATTTGTTTTTGGCCACCCCTTACAGGATTAAGGTGTCTGGCAATAGACAGACAGACATATAGTTCTCAACAGAAGTTTGAGATTTAAAGAAAGCTAATCCAGTATATATTCCTTTGAGGTGTAGGGGCATGAGGCTAGGTTTTCATACCAACACAGCACATTAAAATGCAGATGACCTGCCTACCTAAAATATGCATGACCTGCCTACCTAAAATGTGCATGACCCACCTACTTAAAATGTTCATGACCTTCCTACCTAAAATATACATGATCTGCCTACCTAAAATGTGCATGACCTACCTACCTAAAACGTGCATGACCTGCCTACCTAAAATGTACATGACCTGCCTACCTCACATCACAGCACTAAATGATCAACAAACCTCCAGTCCTGTCTTGAGAGGTAAGCTTGTAACCTGGAAAATCCTGCAAGTCAGCTTAACACTCTCAGCTCAATGACGATGTCTGGCTTTAGTGGGAATAAAATAATAAAACTTAACACTCAGCTTAATAATGATGTCTGGCATTAGAGGGTATAAAAAAATAAAAGTTGTTCCAATCATCCATCTATCTGTGTATCTCTCTATAGCCAGACACCTTAATCCCATTAGGGGTGACCACATACAACTCGCCTCCATGTCGCCCTTTTCCCCGCCATTTCACTGCCCTCCCCCCAGCTCACTCACCCCAATCATGATAGGGTTAAAGATGATGGCATTCACAATCTCAGGCTCCTATAATTTACTCTCATATGAATAAAAAACCCTTGCATTAGCTATACTAAAAATACGAGAGTTGCCCTGACCAAAACAACTAGCAAATAGTAACAGAACATTATATCTATCTGTTTACAGCCAGACACCTTAATCATGGACAGTGGGGCTATAAATGAACTGCCTCCATGTCACTTGTCCTCTGCCATTAGGGTGCTCACATCTCCCTTCACCCATATACTGGTACCTCTCCATCCTATCCCTCCATCTTAGCCTTTGGTCTCACCTTTCTCCTACATACCAGTGCCTCTCCAGCCTATCCCTCCATCTCATCCTTTGGTCTCTCTCTTCCCCTACATACCAGTGTCTCTCCAGTCTATCCCTCCATCTCATCCTTTGGTCTCTCCCTTCCCCTACATACCAGAGCCTCTCCAGCCTGCCCCTCCATCTCATCCCTTAGTCTCCCCCTTCCCCTTCCCACCTTCATCTCAGTTTCATACATTCTGCTAGTCTCACTCATTCTCCATTCTTTACACATGGCCAAACAGAATTTTACCAAGCTATTTTTCTGTAATTCAGTGACCTCAGCAGAAAAAAAAAATGCAAATTAAAACAAAAGACATTGTACTGAAGAGGTACATTATGGCTGTATCTAACCTCTCCAGCTCTGAAAGCCTACCCTGAGCTGAACAAAATCAACAGAGAAAGCAAGAATAAAAAGAAAGACATTCCTACACTGAATGGGTTGAGGAAAGTTACGTCAGTTTTGTTTTTACTGCATGAAGATCTGTAACCTCTTTCAGCTCAGTTGATGATCAGAGGTAGTTAGACTGGAGGTCTGATTTGACTATTAACCATGGAGGCTCATTCCTACTTTGTAACTATGGCTTATCACATTCTATCAATCTATCTATCTATTGCCAGATGCCTCAATCCCATAAGGGGTGGCCACAAACATATCACCTCCATGTCGCCCTGTCCCCAGCCATTTCATTGCCCTGCTCCCAGCTCACACCCCCCTCTCTCATATTCAGTGCAACCCTCCTCTCATCACATTCAATGCAACCAAAACTTAGCATTGAAGTTGTAAGAATAGCTCAGTTCCAACATATGAAAATGCACTACCTATGACACATCAACTAGTCAATACAACACCAAAGAACTTAACAGAATTTTGTCATCTAATCGACATTATCTCAGACCCTCACTTGCTTCTAACATTAAGTCAAAACAGCCAAATATATTTTATCCCCTTCAAAGTATAAGGAACCAAGCTAGACTACCATAATCCAGTACATTTAAGGGTATTTGACCAGACTAGCTACTTCCCTTAGAGGCATTACATGACTGAAAAAATCAGAGTCACCTTGGGGACTGAATTTGTGGAAGACATAACTCCATGTGGGCATTCTAAGCATTAAGCCACTCTGAATTATCCAAGCACATTATCACATACATGAAATTGTTTAGATTACTAATTAGCAACACTATTTATGTAAGATTTGTTGCCGGATAACTCCCTTTGAGACACAGAACACATCCTCTGTATGTACACACGGTAAAAACAATCGCTACAACTCCTGCGCAAAACAAACTAATGCAACAAATGAAAGTTTTGATAAATGGCCTTTGAGACATTTCCTTGATTAAAATACAAATACCTTTGCTACATCCATTAATTCTCTAATGCAAAATTCTGCAACAGTTCCAAATGATATCTTGCAAACATTAATGTTTTACCAACCCTACTGACACAATTGGCCTGTTCTGTGTAAAACTCATCAGACCCCTCTCTTGTATCGCTATATTTATTTTTTACTATCTGTACAATGCTAATTCTCTCTCTCTCTCTCTCTCTCTCTCTCTCTCTCTCTCTCTCTCTCTGTTTTATCTTGAAATGAGGAACCTGGCTGACCTATGGCTTTTGGCTCTTTCTTCTTTGCATATGAAAAAAGCATACATTCCATCGTTATTTGGCTAAAGCCTTTGTATCTCCACAATAAACACATGTTCAGTACATGGGCACAATGTACTGTACTGTACTGACTACTGTTTTCATAATCAAGTAGCTGGGGGAGGTGGTAGTCAGGTGGACTGAAAAGCGGCACTATCTGGAAGGACACAGGTTTGATCTCAGGCTGGAGCTGGGAACAGTCTGATGACCTGAATTTTGTCAAAACAGATTGTACTATCTTCCACAAGACCCTCTGACATGTCATAAAAACCCTGCTCATGCTAACACAAGAGCCCTGGATGACATATGCCTTGACATGTCCCCAATAACGGCATTGCACCAGTCCTGAATGAGGAAGCTCTTGCATACATAGAACTGTACTACAGTACTCTGTACGGATGATGCAGAAACATGTGATAGTGTGTGACACCTAAAAGGTCAGTAAGGGCTTATGGAATGGGCTGTCAAGCATAGGCCCTAAGGTGCACACATTGTAGGGGAAAATATGCTATACTGTAATGTTGTAAAGTAATACACTACTGTACAACAGTCACTACACCAACAGGATTTTTTTCATCACTCACATCTACTGCCTGAGTGAATGAGTTATCAGACAGCCATATGAGGCATACAAAATATGAATTTGATAGACAATGGCCATGACTGCTTTATTTTCTCCTAATTTACTTATCAGAGAATGGGGATAGGTAAAAATTGGAGTACAATATTGTACTACACTGCATAGCTGGTGAAGCCAAGGATGTAAAGTCTGTAGTACAAAAGGACAGATACAAAAGGATAATTGTTCTTTTTGAACACTGACTTAACATGAAGCCTCAAGGTCAACTATTATATGTTTGGATGGACAACAAAGCTCAGAATTCTGTGCATAATATTTCACACAAATGTGAGGGACAGTTTACTCTGTTTGGGAAGCTCACTAAAATATGAATCATGTTCTACACATTCAGATTTAAGATCACGCACCACCAACTTCTAAATAATTACCTACCATACGATGTTCGTAATGCATACATCGGTACCATATACACTGTAGGAAACAAAAGATACTGTACACATAAAGACACAGTACTGTATTAGACAATACATTTGGTTCATCTACTCATCAGAACTGAACATGGGAGGAAAGAACATTTACATTCATCAGTGAAGCAAAGCATGGACCAATTTTGTGAAGTAACAACACAAGCGAACTAAGTCAGGGCCACGGGATAATGAGAAATTAATCCTTTATGCACACTTCTAAGCTCACACATGCTGTGTCTAATTAGCTTTCTGATACCTGCTGCTGCTTCTAAAAATGGAAGATGGGTATATGTGGCAGTTTTGCATAATTTAACCACTTCATTCTTCCTATTTCCTTCATCTTGCCTGTCACTATTTATTACTCTTCTTTCCTTTTCAGGTAGCTTTACACTGAATGACAAGCCTCATGGTTTCCTGTAAGCAAGGAAACCATTTACAATGCTGGGTGGTAACCACATAACCAATCCATACATGCTCCCTACGTATTAACAAGTAGATTGGTGGAGGGTTAGTGCCTCCTCCCGTAAAACAACTAACGCAAAGACAAACAACCACCCCTTATGGGATTATGGTGTCTGGCTACAGATAGATAGACAGACTCTGATGGCATAGTTATTACAGAATTTCATTCTTGCAGTCACCAGATGATTATATTTGCTTTATGGAACTCTTTCACAGTGAGAGTTTAGTGGGGATCACTTTTAACTCTTTTAATGCCAGAGGTTCATCATTACCCATAGTTAAATTCTGTGAAGGTAGCAAGAATAAAATACAAAATACATCATGGGACTAAAGGGATTAATATACTAAAATGACTGAAAAGGAACATACAGTGAAGTCATCATTTATGAAGTATGGAAGTGCAGGGAACAATATACTGCACAGGCAATCCTCATTGAAAATGAGTTCCAATTCTTTTCTCTCTCTCTTTCTTTGATGCAAGGAAGAAGGAACCTGAGGCCAGAAGCCCGTAAGTTTGTTCCTTCAGAGAAAAAAACAAAAAACACAATAACAGAGAGCCAAATTCAAGATCTTTTACATTAAACCCTCATTTTTCATGGTTGCCAACTTGAATTACAGTCTTCATGCATGAGTAAGTCAACATAAAAGACACTAGTTTAAGGTGTAATCTGGAATAAGTTCACCAGATTTAATCAACAAAACTTTAAAATAGTCGATTCCAGTCTGATAATTCTTGAAGGTACTACAAAAGGTTTTTAGGAAATTGCATAGTTAAAGTATGACTGGGGGGTTCTTTTAGACAGGGTTGAATTATTCTTGGATTTTTGCTAATCATGGATCCCCGTAAAAAAAAATAACTCAAAGTCAAATGGCCACCCCTTACGGGATTATGGTGTCTGGCAATAGCTAGATAGATAGATAGGATCTGTCTGTTTCCTGACACCCACCAAAAACAAATAACGACCATCAAAACTTTTCGTACAACTTATTATTACTACTTTTTTTAATGCAAGGAAGGAATCAAAGGCTGTATCGTGTATGAAAAATTGGAAGAATTGTTTTACAGGTAACAATGGAACTATCACTTAGGCCCTTAGTCTCACTGGCTCAGGAAGCTCCCTAACACCTCTTCCTAAGTGACTTATTTTGCTTGTTGCTCCTTATCTTAATTGTCAGGACAAACTTGCCTAGCCCTGGGTTCCTACACTCCTCATAGGGCAACGCAGGATTGGATGATGGATGGATGGATGGATAGATTACTCGTTACTATCCTCTTCAGTGTCATTTAAATCATTCCAATACATCCATACTCAGCATAAATAGTATACAAATTGATACCATCCAGCCCTATCCAAAAATAAGTCACTAAGGAAGACGTGCTAGGGCGCTTCTTTAACTGACGAGACTACAGACCCCAGGCCCTTATGATGTACTCTTAGCTAAAGAAAACCACACTTTTTTTTAATGCAAGGAAGAAGGAACCAAAGGCCAGAACCCCACAAGACTGTTCCCTCCAAGAAAAAATAAAAACAAAATAAGAGAGAGCAAAATTCAAGATCCATTCATTTTGGGATGGTGGGATAGAATAGCAGATTGTCCCAAGCTTGAGAGGGTTAATGGTACAGTGCAATATTTGTAGTTAACACTCATGCTCATATGACTCACTTTCAAATGAATAGTCATCTAGCAGTTACTGGAAAAGAATAGCAGAACTGTCCCAACCACAAGAGCATTACTAAAAAGATTATTTATAGCTTACTGTGAACTAAGCAGGAAAAAAAGAACAGAAAACAGAAAAAGGCAACATATGCCGAGGATGTACTGTACATTAGTGTTTATGATCTACAAAGACAGTAAATCTTGGGGGGAAATAATGGATGTGGGGAAATGCAGTTCTTTATACAGGGGTAAGTGGAATGCAGCTCACTTCTGTGACAAAAGCTCTCTCTTCTTCATGATGTGGTTTCATCCACCTAGTACTGCTGGTCTTTTACCTGACAGAACTGGGCCACTCCCACAACTTGAATACTGAGCTGCCACTCCCACAACTGGTGCTGATGAGAAGCATACACATTTTGGTGCTGTGTACCCTGGGTGGAGCAGCTGCAGCATCCACCCAGGAGCCATACCTCATCATAATTCCCTGCACCTCACCATGGGAAGGACCCTGGAGAGGTGCCAGATCCTTACACAGTGTGTGTACAGCATACAGTATACTATACTCCACCTGCAGGATGGGCCCACAAAAGGAACAGCCTACCTGTGGCTGAAGGGTCTGCTCAACCAGACAGACCAGGATTACTAAGGCAACAACAACAACAACTCCCACAACTTAAATACTATGCTGTGGTTGCAGGAAATTCAATGAACCTTAGATATGGCGGGAGGAAAGAATAAGCCTCCTTGGATACCAGTAAAATCAAATTTCCAATCTGACCAGAATGCATTTAATTGCGCTAAAGAGATTTGTGCTGTGGTAGAATAAAACTGTACTGTAATTTCAGTAACAATAACCACAAAGACAGCAACTCCACTGTACGTTAATGTTACAAAGCACAGCTATGCTGCTTACAATGGATTAAGTTTTTAGATACCGTTCTCCACAGATGAATCAACTTCATGTCACCCTGTCTTTCATCATTATACTGTACTGTCCTCTCCCCTTTCATGTACTGTACCTCTACATTCCAAACCTCACCTCATCCTTGGTATCCCCATCTCATTCATCCCCTTCGCCTCACTCACAAACATTCTCCAAAGCAGTCTCTCATAGTCCCTTCTTTCCACAGAGACAAACCATCTCAAGGTACTTCTGCTTTCTGGCACAGGCACAGTAATGCCACAACATTCACTTCCTCAAATGTTTGTCTACCTACCACATACAGTATTTCCACTGTTCTCACTCTTGTGTCCTTCCATCAGGGTCCAAGCTCCAATTCCGTAAGTTGGAGAGAGGATCGCAATACTGTCATGCAGCAAGCTTTTTACTTCAATGCTCACTTCCTATTCCTTATCACTACTCTCAGTTGCCACGTGCATTTTTAGATGCCAAGTAACCACATGTATTTTTTGTTGCTAAGTTGCAACATGTAATTTTGGTTGCTAAGTTACCACATTTATTTTTAGCTGATAAGTTGCCACATGTATTTTTGGTTGCTAAGTTGTCACATGAATTCTTAGCTACTAGCAGTAAGTTTCCAAGTTGCCACATGTATTTTTAGCCACTAAGTTGCCACATGTATTTTTGGTTGCTAAGTTGCCACATAAATTCTTAGCTATTAGCAGTAAGTTTCCAAGTTGCCACATGTATTTTTAGGTGCCAAATTGCCACCTGAGACTTTAGTTGCTAAGTTGCCACCTGTATTTTTAGTTGCCAAGTTGCCATATGCATATTTTGTTGTCAAATTGCAACCTGTAGCTTTATTTAAGTTACCACTTGTTTTTTTAATAGACAAGTTGCCATGTGCATTTTTAGTTGCCAAGTTGCAATATGTATTTTAGTTGCTAAGCTGTCACATGTAATTTTTTTCTGTTAAGTTGCCACATGTATTTTTACTTAAGCTGCCACAAGTATTTTCAATGAACATAGCTACAGTATTGTTTATTATGTTTATGTGTATTTTGCATGACATTATGAAAAGATATACAGTATAGCTCTGTCTCTAATTTACTGTATTAATTTTCACATCAGATATGCAATTCTTATGGATCTGTACTGCACCTGTGACTAGGACTAACCCCTTCAGCTCAACGATATACTGTAATTATATTTTATGCTTGCTGCTACCACATACAGTATTGTACTTCTATTCACAATACGAGAACATACCAGTAACGAACGGAATTGCAACTTGGTGAAGGCTATCTCTAACCCTCTCAAGTCTGAAGAGTCTCAAGCTGAATCAAGTAATCTGAAGACTGGAAGAGTAAAGTAAAAAGTACATTACCATCAAGGAGAGGTCAATCTTTAGAGACCGGGGATATTTCTTTTCAGTTAGTTCCTGCAATCTCCTGTTGATGTCATTCAGCTTATGACAGACTTTTTGAACTGGACGGGTTAGATGCAGCCTTAAGATACTCTTTCAGTTCGTATCATTTATAAAGGCTCCAACATCCTTGCATACCCGGTATATCAACCTTGGTCACCTAATGGCGGCTTTGCATGCTGCTCAATCTCTGACAGCCTTCCTATTCAGTCTCTTATCCTTCTAGCATGAGACAATTCCTGATGAGAATAAAATAATCTAGAAGCAGCAAAAAATAAACTAAAAAGGGACATAAACAGATACATGGGGTTAAGGGATATGCTGACTATACTTTTTTAAATTTAACTTGGCCTAAAACTGCTCTCACTCTGTCTTCAACAGTGAGCCATAATAACAGATTAAGTGTTGAATCTGATGCTACTCATAAAGAAGTGCTACAGAAAGTACACATAGCAGTACCACTGTCATTTTCTACTACGGAGGTGCATGACAAGAAGCTGAAAAAGGAAAAAAATCTAGGCCAATGGTGGTGAGAGAGAGGTGCTATGAAAAGTACGTAGGGTGGTGGCACTGTCATTTTCTGCTACTAAGTTGTGTGAAAGAAGGTGCAAAAGAACAAATATCTGGGCCAAGCTGAAGTGAAAGAACTGTAGGTGAGGGCTGGGTAGGTTTATGAAGGTTTTAGTGGGTGCTTCATTGTGTTTGCTGGCATAACATGGTGAGGATGATAATGGATTACATACTCCTTATCTATAATAAGCATGGTTAAATCCCTATCAAACTACACTAAACAATTCACTTCAGAACAGATAACAAGCAAGTTTTATGACGAAATTTCAAACCTAGTCAATGGAATGAAAAACTATCTGTCTATCTATTGTCAGGCTGGGTGGTAGCCTTAAAACCAACCAACATGTGTTTCCTACATGACAACAAGTGGGTTAGCGGAGGGTTAGTGCCCCTTCCCAGAAAACAACTAAAAATACGAGCAAGAACCATGAAAAACACAGAAACCAAACCTTTCCTATGACATCCAATATATGCAGTAATGAACTCAGATGTACTTTGCTGAATTTACCACATTACCATACTCCAGCTATTGCAGGTGCCTTCATCCCAGAAAGGATGGCCACAAATGAACTGTCTCCCATCACCCTCTCCTCTGTGATCAAGCTGTCCTTTCTTCGAATGCATGCACCTCACTCATATACCTCTCCATAAAACACACACACACAGACACACACACAGAGAACATCTTAAGTGAAGGAATGGGGGAGACTCTAATAAGTGTTATCCTTAAATGGCAAAACTGCATCAATACATGCTATCACTTACCCACCTGGTGAATACATTCGGTAGCAGTAATAATGGGAACTCTATTAAAAAAAAAAAAAAAAACTGGATTAACCACTTCTCTGTCATGATGTTTATAAAAATATAGGATAGCTGTTGATACCATCACACAATTTCATCAAGCTCTGACAGTATTTTCTTATGAAAAATGAAAGAATCAAAGGCTGGTAGTTCAAAAACAGACAGCCTTTCCAGAAAACATTTAACAAAAGAGCAAAATTCAAGGTCCATTTCATTCTGAGGTACCAAGACACAATGCATTTAAATTTATGGAAGGATGTACAGACTGTCAAAAACTGTTCCAGAGTTGAAGAGTTGCACAGGTACTGTTTATGAATAATTAAGAGTACTGGTCAACTTTTGCAGTAGAGAGTTACAAAGAAAAGGAGTGAGAGTGCACTGCTTGGTGGTTACTGCACAACTGCCATAATTGGGCAGGGATGCAAGCAAAACAATTCAGCTTATACACAAGGCTATATTAACCCCATCAAGACTGAAAAACCTCTTCTACACTGAACGAAATTTCTCAAAAGATGACAAGAATACAGTACATAAATGAAATTGATGTCTGTGCACTGTGGTATAAAATGGTACCAGTTTATATGCTTAAAACAAAGTTACAAATGGTGCTAATACATTAATTCCTCACTTTACATGTTTTCACTTAACACATTTTTCACTACAGAGCTTGCAATTGAGTGGCAGTTGCTTGGTAAGGCTGGGAAAATCCAGGGCCCCCACATGTGGAACTTGAACCTGCACCTCCACTTTTCTGAGGTGACTAACCAATTACAACATAGCAGCACCCAAATAAGGTGGTAGGTAGTGGTGACAATCATCGACTCACATAATATAGTGCTGCCTACTCCTTCCTTCACCTTTATCATACTTTTTCTGTGTCTGGCCTCCTTTCTTCCTATTTCTCCCATCTTTCCTGTCATTTTTTATTACTCTTCTTTCCTCTTCAGGTGGCTTTACAAGTGACAAGCCTAATGGTTTCATGTAAGCCAGGAAACCATTTACTGTTCGATGCAAGGTGGTAACCATATACCGTAACCAACCAAAATGTGTTTCCTACATGTCAGCAAGTGGGTTGGCAGAGGTTTAGTGTCCCTCCAAGACAAATGACCACACCTTATGGGACTGTGGCATCTGGCTGTAGATACCGTAGGTAGACAGATGGAAACCAAATGAGGTTTTGCTAACAGAGGGGCTACAGTCCCTGAACACTACTACACCTATCCCACAAGCATGGGAACACTTTTCACACAGCATACCATTCACTATTAATTGGCCAGGATGTGCAGTAAATGGTTAGGGATGGCAAAGAGCACACTAACACAGATCTCAATACAGTATTCCATTTTTCTTTAGTCTGGTTACTGACTTCAATATTTAATACACCCTGATATACCCAGTCACAATATATAATCCATCTTGGTAATTGGTTGCAGCCTTGAATACCATTTTATATTATCAGTCTTCTTGCTGGAACACAACACTCATTTAACACGATTTTCAATTAACACAGTAGTTTTTGGGATCACAACTACAATGTTAAGTGAGGAATTACTGTACTTTCTTGGTATAAATAGGTTTGCTTCACATCTGATTCATTATGCATATCTGCATTAACCTTCACTATAATGACATCCCTTCAACTTCAATATGGGGACTCGGGGCTGTTTGGCCAGACTGCATAGGGAACAACTACTACTACTACTACTACTTATAGAGGATATTAATGTATTTTCCTTGTAAAAATAAGTCTGCATCACATCTGTTTTATTCTGCATACCTGTATTACCTCTTTCACTAAGATGATATATCTTCAACTTCAATATGGCTATCACATACAAGCTTATCCGATATCATTTCGGAACTACAGTAAAACTTCGATATAAAGGACTTCAGTAGACCGGAATTCGCTTTTATCAGACTCGAGGAGCTACCGGACTAAACTCCTATATATCGGAAAAAGTCCGATATAGCCAGAAAGCAATCCGGACTGCCTGACAACTTCAGCTATGTTCACTACAATAAGACAAGTAAAAGACATGTTTTTCAGTGCACAGTACAGTATTATTAAGACATCTGATTAATGTAGTGAAGGTATAATACAGTACAATACTGCAATGGTGGTGAAAACCACTGATGCAATCCGGACTAATGTCTGATATATCGGAAAAAGTCCGGATTAGCAGGGGTAAGTCCGGATGTTGCTTTTATTGGAAAATCGCATACAGTATTTCGGACTGGCCTGAGCCCCAATTAGTCCGTTATAGTGAGGTCTTACTGTACTGTACACTCAACTAACGGAGAATGAAATTAATGTGTTTGTCATTTAGTTTATGCAATTTTAATCAATTTTTCTCCTACTTACATACGTCGCAAATGCACTTTTTACTGCTAAGTAGATAGGGAGTGGAAGTGAGGGTTGTTCAGCTCGTAGCTCCATCCATTATCGAATCGATGTCCAGACAAAATTAAATTCGGTTCACTGTCCACTATCTAATCTACATCCAGACTAAATTAAATTAGGTCAGGTTAAGTTAGATGCAATGAAAGATGGAGATAGGAGCAAGACACTCCCCCTCCCCATCTCCTTTTCTTAGGAACAAAGGTAAGCATTTGCGACGAACATTTATATTAGCGCAAGTGCTTAGAACTGCTTAATTTTAGCAATGAGCATATTAATTTCAGTGTCAGTTGTGTGTAATTCCGAAAATTACCACCTATCCAACTTTTAAAGGATCTTATGTAGTGCAGAAGTCAATGAATTATATACCACACCCTTCACATTCAGCGTCTCCTAAGAATAATAAAAATGACTGATGATACCCTGAATAAACCAAGACTCGCATTCTGGTTGGCTACGGAAGCTCCCAAACTTATTTCGGACATGGCACGCTATTATTACCTTGTATGCTGCACAGTATACAGTATACAAATGATATCGATGTAAGAATAAAGGAAATAACAGAAAACTAAGTGCTACAGTATGGCAAATAAATCAATAAGGAAAAGGTGTTAGGTACAGCAGTCAATAAATACCAGCACTCAGGTTAAGCTGCTTGGGACAGAGGGCAATTTTTCAGTTTGCACAACAAATAAGTATCAGGGGCAAAAAAAAGGAATTTCTATCAATATGTCTATACCCAAATACCATTAACCTATAAGGGGTGGCCATTTGCCTTTGAGTTTTCATATACATATAACCTACATTCAATACTTTACACACGCAGAAATAAGTGAGCCTTTTTCTTTTTCTTTTGATGCAAGGAAGAAGGAACCAAGGGCCAGGAGTCCACAAACCGTTCCTTCCAAGAAATAATAAACTACACAATTTTTCCTATTAACTTTTGATTCAAGAAACCATTACCTGTACCTGAATTCACAAGTTTTATTTACAGAACAGAAGCATAAAACTTAAACTGATATGAGCTTAGGTTAAAATAATCAGTAAAGGAGTGGCTATACCCTTTCTACACTACCCTGGTCCCGATTTTAGTCCATTTGTAGCTTATATTACACTGTTTAATGGCAGAAAAAGACAATACTAAAGCTCTGCATTCTTTTCATTGCACTTCTTCATGACTAACACTATATTCTAGTGTTAATCTATTTTTACAACTCATTACAGGTGATGGAGGGATGGCAATTTTAGGCCAAGTGAGAGTAAAAAGCATATAGTACTCAACATTTTAAAGTTAATGTATAGCAAAGGGAAAAGTTGCATGCAAGGACGAGACAAGGATAGCCCAAATCTTACATGAAGCTAGTAGGCCGATTTGAGTTTTATCTAACCCAGCCTAACCATCCACTCATCGCAACAACTTACACCCTCACCCCATTAGTTAATATACAGGGATAATTATTCACAACACTGCAATTAGGAGTCTGGATGGACTGGGATGGGCTTGGCTAGGTATGCAAGAACGTTATTTTTAGTTGGGTTCTTTATTGGTCTTTTCTTACGTACACAATATTGCTTCATCTTGACCCATCCCACCCTAACCCATATTAACCCACAGTTCCTTTCTAGTACTAAATAATTATCCAGGAACAGGGCACCCTGGGGCAGGGACGGGTCTGAGACAGCATTTCGGCTTAAATTTTACAGGAAGGTGATAAGAGAGGCTTTGGTTTTATCTGTTGAGATGCCTGGCCCTGCCCAAACATAATTCACAGTCCCACCCCTGAACATCCATATATTCCCACTGCACCTACTAATCTGGGTAAACAGGGCCAAGGAGACGGCAAGAAATAGACAAGGACAGCATTTCTTGAGTTACCTGTGCAGGGAAGCGGTGATAAGATAAGGTAGGTGTGCAACCAACCTACCCCGATGGGTGCACAAGTAAATATAAAAGCTTCCGCCGCGCCCCGCCAGATGTCACCACATCCTACACGGCACTGCACGCCAGATGGTTCTTTATAGCCTTATCACACCCTATATCAGACAATGCCTAGTATTTTTATCTACCAATATATGCCGAAAATATATTTATTTGAACTGTCCGTATTGAGGGAGGTAAATATGAAAATCCGTCACTACTCAGTCGTCGAAAAATCTTAACCAACTGTACACCGCACATCAACCCGTGGCAATAAAATTAGTACTCCAATTTAACTGCTGGGATTAAGGAAGATATGTAGGTAGATAAAGATTCATAAAAGTGTTATCTTAATAGCTTTTGCACACCCATGATTATTGTTTTTTATCTGTTAATGTCAAACAAATTTTTCTTCTTATAAATTGACCGAATTGGGGGAAGTATACATGAAAAGGTTGGTCTGAATTCATAAACGCTCTTAACTAACTATGTCTTGTTGATTTATTGCCTCATTACACCCTATATAAACCCATGGCAATTGTTTTTGTCTAATACACCCCTCGAATTTAGTTAGGATCGGAGGTAACATGAAGAGAGATCAATATTCATGAAAGTTCTTAGCTGTCTTGTTAATTTATGACCTTATTATACCCTATTACAACCACTGAGTGATTATAACCCATGACTATTATTGATACCTATTAATAAATTCCAAAATATTTACGAGTAGTTCTTCATATTGCCTGGATCAGAGAGAGAGAGAGAGAGAGATGAGTGTGATGAGTAAGGGTACGTGCACAGAGAACGCTGGTTTTCTCGCGCGAGTAACCAGCGCCGATAGGTTCGGTCTCGCGCTGGTTTCCGGCGCTGATAGGTGAGCACAAACGACCAGCGCGGGGAGGGACATGGTAGAGCAGGTTTATCAATCAGTCGTGATTCATCAGCTGTATAGCAAACATGTCAAGCTCATCGTCTGATGACGAGCTAATATTGCTCGAGAGCACTCATGCAAAACTGAACAGGAAAAAAGAAGGAATACATGAAATAAATCGCAAAAGAAGCCGAGATGTAGGAAGACTGTCGAGTGTGCTTTTGGTATTTTGTACAGCAAATGGCGTTTGCTGTCAAAGTGCATTGAAACCAGTGTTGATTTGATTGATAACATTGTAAAGTGTATGTGTGTGTTTTACACAACACAATTGTAGACAGAGAGGGAATTGAACACAAACTGACTGAGACTGTTGTGTGTGCTAAACAGAATCGTATGCATTGTCCAGGAAGACCATCCAACGAAGCGAAGAATGTTTGGGAAATTTTTAAATTATTCTTGCTGAATTATCCTTTAGTATACAAGGACGGACAAAAATAGAGCAAATTGCACTTGTAAATACAAGTAAAACACACCCAATGAAAATATTGTTTATCAATGCTAAACATTTCTTTAACTCATCTTTATAAATTCACTGCACTATTGTCGACAAGTGTGTTTGGATCATAATGTGTACACACACACACACACACACATTCTTACCTTCACAGTCTAGTTCTTTGCTGACTTCTGCCCACAGCTTGTCAACGACATTCCTGTTTGCGTGGAGCTAACTCCTCTTATTCCACAATGGTGGTTTCTCAAATACTTTGCTGATAAGTAATTCGATGTCCATCTTGCCACACGTCTACTCGCGCGAGTAAGCAGGCCAAGAATGGTCAGGGGGAAACAGGAAAGCTGGATGACGCTGGCTGCCTGCGCCGACACGCTCGAACCTGCTTCCTCTGTGCACGCTTACATTCTTGGCGCGGGTCGGCGCCTATCGGCGCTGGTTACTCGCGCGAGAAAACCAGCGTTCTCTGTGCACGCACCCTAAGGATGGAAGTTTAGAGGGTGAAGTGCTTGAAAGGGTAGGCTACAACAGAGAAGAAGGGTTGCTGGTTCCTTGAACGCAGTGATAAGAAACAGGGAAGTGAGCATGGAAGTGAAAAAGCTACTACATGACAGTATTGTGAAGCTTGGATCTTGTTGGGGGTACAGAAGTCTAGGGTGAGAGCAGTGGAAGTGAGTTATTTGTGAGGAGAATGAGAGGAGCATGTGGGAGAGCAGTGGAAATGAGTTATTTGAGAGGAGCATGTGGAGTCACATGGAGGCAGACTGACAAATGAGGAAGTGAAGGAGCGTTGTGGTGTGGATGTTGACAGAAAGCGTTAGGAGAAACACATTAAGGTGGTTTGGCCATGTGGAGAGGATGGAGAGTGAGAGACTAACGAGGAGAGTGTATGTGAGTGAGGTGGAGGGGGGAGAGGAAGGGGGAGGCCGAGGATAAGATGGAGAGATGGAGCAGAGGTATATGAGAAAGGGGTGTGTGACCTGGGAGCAGGGCAATGAAATGGCGGGGGACAGGGCGACATGGAGGCGATTTGTGGAGAAAAAGTGTACTAGTTCCGATTTTCAAGAACAAGGGTGATGTGCAGTGCTGCAGCAACTACAGAGGTATAAACCTGATCAGCCATGCAATGAAGATGTGGGATAGAGTGGTGGAAGCTAGGATAAGAGAAGTGAGGATCTGTGAGGAACAATTTGGTTTAATACCAGGGAGACGTACTACAGATGCCATATTTGCTTTGAGAATGGTGATGGAGAAGTATAGAGAAGGCCAGAAGGAGTTGCATTGTGTTTATAGACTTGGAGAAGACTTATGATAGAGAACCGAGAGAGGAGCTGTGGTACTGTATGAGAAAGTCAGGAGTGGCAGAGAAGTACGTGAGGGTGGTGAAGGACATGTACGACGATAGTGTAACAGCAGTGAGATGTGCAGCAGGAATGACTGAGGGTTTCAAGGTGGAGGTGGGATTGCATCAAGGATCGACTTTGAGCCCCTTCTTGTTGGCAGTGGTAATGGACAGATTGACAGATGAGATTAGACAGGAGTCTCCGTGGACAATGATGTTTGCGGACGACATTGTGATATGTAGTGAGAGCCGGGAGGAAGCCGAGGCAGAGCTGGAGAGATGGAGATATGCACTGGAGAGAAGGGGAATGAAAGTAAGCAGAAGCAAGACTGAGTACATGTGTGTTAATGAGAGAGATGACAGGGGAACCGTGAGGCTGCAAGGTGTAGAGGCGGCAAAGGTAGATGAATTCAAATACTTGGGGTCAACTGTACAAAGTAACGGAGGGTGTGGTAGAGGTAAAAAAGAGAGTGTAGGCTGGATGGAGTGGGTGGAGAAAGGTGACAGGAGTGATCTGTGACAGAAGGGTCTCTGCAGAAATGAAAGGGAAAGTATAAGACTGTAGTGAGGCCAGCCATGTTGTACGGAATGACCACTGACAAAAAAACAGGAAGCAGGGCTGGAGGTAGCAGAAATGAAGATGTTGCGTTTTTCACTAGGAGTGACGAGGTTGGATAGAATTAGAAATGAGCATAGAGGGACAGCGCACGTGCGTCAGTTTGGGGACAAAGCTAGAGAGGCGAGACTGAGATGGTTTGGACATGTGCGAAAGAGGGATGAGGAGTATGTCGGGAGGAGGATGCTGGAAGTGGAGCTACCAGGCAGGAGAAAGAGAGGAAGGCCAAAGAGAAGGCTTATGAATGTAGTGAAGGACATGCGGGTGGAAGGTGTAACAGAAGATGCAGAAGACAGTAAGATGGAGACGGGTGATCCGATGTGGCCACCCCTAAGGGGAGAGCCGATAGCAGAAGGAGGGTGCATGGGGCCCACTCAGGGTCACTTATCAGTCGATCCCCTAATCGCCGCCACAGCCACATCAACGTGAAGTGTGTGGGGTGACCCCAACCTGCTGGAACCATTGCTCCCCACGAGTGATGCCCCTACGTCTTCCTAGCGTTGTGGGTTGCGTTCATTTAAGGTCGCCCTGTATGTGGCTAGGGAAGATGTGCTAAGATCCTTCCTTTGCGAATGGGAATATGGGCTTTGGTTATATATTTATAAAACTTCCTAAGTTACGTATAATATACTAAGTTGGTAATGCTGTTAAATTCCTCAGACACAAACTGAACTGAAAAATAACGTGGAAGTTGCAGACAAGCGTTTTTATGATAAATGCACATGCTTAAGTGCCCAAGCGTGGCTTTTTATTTATTTAGTTAGTTATTTTTTTAATGACTGTAACCACTGACTATGTACAGTACTGAAATGTGTTGTATAGGTATACAGAGTACATAAATAAAACAAATGAAAGTGGTAGGTCTTGCCACACTCCATCTTCAGCAAATACAGTTGTATAGTCTATATATCTATCTATCTATAGCCCGACGCCCTAATCCCGCAAAGGGTGGCCGCAGACAAAACGCCTCCAAGTCGCTCTGTCACCCACCATTTGCCTGCCCTCCCCCCTCCCCTACATACCTCTCAATTCTATCCTCCACCTCATCCTCGGTCTTCTCCTCCCTCTCCCTCCCTCCACCCCACCTACATTCACCCTCTTAGTCAGTCTTTCATTCTCCATTCTCTCCACATGTACAAACCACTTCACTATATAGTCACTGGTTATAAATTCGTGGGTACGCCCTTTAGCAAATAGTAGATACAGTATATGCTATAAAATGTAAAAGAGTTTGTAAGATATATTACATACAGGAGAGGGAAGTAGCATCAAAGCAGTATAGAAGCGCAGCACAGCATATACTGTCCTTTACAGCAATAAACATTTCGATCATCATCATCAGCGGCAGCAACAGGCAGTCATTTATTCTGTATACCTTTACATCATTTAATATTCCAATCCAATCCAATCACTTAGCTAGTGGCAACCTCACCACTACATTAGTCAATCAGTACGTGCTTGAGACCTTGTGAGCATTTAATATATTCTTTAATCGCCTGTAATCAAAACCTTATGTTCTACAGCATGATGTATTAACAAAATGGGGTTTCGACTGCATGGGGGGCTTGAAAACTAGACAAAAGTTCTCTAATTTACTGCCACAGCCTCTTCCCTTCCTCTGCTGGCTAATATTCCTAAGCTGAGAGACTTATGTTTCTCTGCTCATAAGTGATTCTCTTTGACGTGAGGAGTTAGAGAGGAAAGTGAGACTTATGTTTCTCTGCTCATAAGTGATTCTCTTTGACGTGAGGAGTTAGAGAGGAAAGTGACGGACATGCACCTAATCAACATGCAGTGGAACAGAAAGAGAATTTTTGTTTTTACCAGTAAGATCCTTTTTGAATACGCTGCGATGAATAGCCTGTCGATCCGGCCCTAAAGCCCATCCGTCCCCATGTCGTCTAGCTGGGTTAGATTAGATAAAGTTATGTAGGTTAGGGTATATTAGATTAATTTCGATTAGAGGAAGGTAGATTAGATTACGTTAAGATAAATTAGGTTATTGATAGCAACGAAATATCTGAAGACGGATTGACGTCCGGGACGGATCGACCTGAAAGAAAAAAATATATAATTAAGCAACTGTAAATAAGAAGAAAACAGATAACAAACTGATAACGTAACAGGCATAACCAATATTAAATCTGCATAGATCAAAACAGAAAAGGGAGCCGAGTCAAAGGTATATCCCGAAACCACTGCTTGAAATGATGTGACGGCAATTAAAAGTATTGCCAAAGTTGCGAAAAACCCGCACAATCGGGCTACTTTTGAGGGTCGGTTGCGAGAAAAGTTTGAAATGTCAGTTTCGGCTGCTCACCTACAACAACAATGAAATATTGCCAAAAAGTGTTTTAATGTACTAGAAATACTTATGCTATATGATTAAACAGAGTAACGAAAATGTGTGGTCAGATACAAGGATATTTCGGGCGTTATGAGGACCAGTTTCTAGATGAAGCACGAAATATTGCTGGCTTTGGCATACATTACACATATCATACTTACAATTAATACTAAGAACTATGCTATAATGTTGAATGCTATTGTAATATGGTTAGAGAGGGGCGAAAATAGGTGGGCAGAGACTGTTAGACTTTTTTGACTTGCGCGGGACTGTCCGAAATACTAGTTTTAACTTAATTTTCAAATACCTAAGGGGTGGCCACAAACAAATCGCCTCCATGTCGCTCTGTCCCCCGCAATTTCACTGCCCTGCTCCCAGCTCACACTCCCCTCTCTCATATACCTCTCCACTCCATCCCTCCATCTCATCCTCGGCCTCGGCCTCCCTCTCCCCCCCTCCACCTCACTCACATACACTCCTCGTCAGTCTCTCACTCTCCATCCTCTCCACATGCCCAAACCACCTTAATGTGTTTCTCCTAACGCTTCCTATCACATCCACATCCACACAACGACACTCCTTCACTTCCTCATTTGAAAGTCTGTCTCTCCATGTGACTCCACATGCTCCTCTCAAATAACTCATTTCCACTGCTCTCACTCTTGACTTCTGTCCTTCCAACAGGGTCCAAGCTTTGTTTCCATATGTCAGAGTTGGTATCACAATACTGTCATGTAACAACTTTTTCACTTCCATGCTCACCTCCCTGTTTCTTATCACTGCTTTCAACGAACCTCAGTTATGAAATAATAATAATAAAAACTTTATCATAATACTGAAAATACTCTTATAATAGAGCAAGACAAAAACCAAACCAAGGGGTTAGAGCTACTTCAGACTATTTTGAGTACCAATTGCGGGACAAAGTTCGAAATATTGCAGTTCTTGGCTTACTTTTCACATTCTAAAGATCAATAATAATAATAAAACAATGTCATGATATTGGAAATACTATTGCAATATAGTAGGACGGGGACGAAAATGTGGTAGAAGAGACTAGGCTACTTTGGGTCTTTTTAGGACTAGCTGTAAGACAAAATTCGAAACATTGCTGGTTTTGGCTCCCTTTCAACATTCCTCCATTACAAAATAAATCTGCCACAGCACGATATGGCCAGAGATGAAAACAGGGACATTTAGGACTGTTTTGAGGACTAGTTATTGGTCAGAGTTCGAATATTGTTGGTTTTGGCTTTTACCGCACTACAATTACCAAAAAGTATGAAAGCATGTACCATAAAACTGAAATTAATACTCCGCCATAATCTATACAGGGACGAAAATAAAGTGAGTCACTGGGCTAATTTTCCAGCAATTGGGCGGGTTTTGTACGGCTGACGATGGCAACGCTGACAGTGGCCGAGGTGGGATCGTCTGCCGTTGTTCAGGTCACCGGCTTCGTTTAGAAAATGTTCCATATATCATCTCGACTCAGGCCCCATGTGACGTTAAAGGTTGGTCTGGAAGAAATCGTCCAGCAGAATATGTGAGGTGTTGGAAATCCTTTTGAATGGTCCACATCAAAGGTTGTTTTGATGCCTTGGATCAGCTGATATGTTGTTATTTATGCTTTCAGACCCTTGGACATTACTGTTATTTATTTCGTGTTATCCTGAGGTGATTTTGTTCAGATTGGGAGTATTATTTCAAATATTAATAGTAAAAAATGGTTAATTTTTCGCAAGTTGCCTATAATGTTTTTTGGATGATTTCTGTGGTTGTATGATATTTTTTTATGTGATTTCGATTTTGAGAGTATGACACCATATTCTGTGATCTTAATGGCCTAGAAAATTGTCCTAAAGAGTTCTAGCCTTAAATTTAGTGAGCCATATTTATCAGTTTGTTTTCATCTGACAGAACTTGGCTCTGAACTGTGGTAGTTGTATAAAGTTTGATTAGCGTTAATTATTAGTTAGTAGAGAGCTTCATTTGTAATTCGCCAAGTTCATAACCCATACGTGTTCCCTATGTGTCTACTTGTGGGTTGGTGGAGGGTTAATGCCCCGCCCCATAAAACAATCAGCTCAAACGGCCACCCCTTACGGGATTGTGGCATCTGGCTGTGGATAGATAGATAGATAGACAGTGCAAAATGACGGAATCTGGTCTTCACCAAGCTGGAAGGGATTTGGGATTTCTGTGAGGTTAGAGCAGATGTGTCATAATCTAACCTAGTGTCATTAATCATGGATAATGTTTTGTAGAAACCACAAATAAAATTTCAGTGTTTTGAAGTGTTTTCTGGTTACATTTCACCATTAGGCAACACGTTTCTTCTGTGACGCTACTGTCGTAAACGACCCCCTGGGATTTTAATGATCGTAAGGGGAGGAGTGTATTAGCAGTGGTAGTGCATATTCTTTATCTGTCTAGAGCCAGAGGTTGTTTGTTTTTGAGTTAGTTGTTTTTTGGAGAGGGACACTAACCCTCCACCAACCCACTTGTTGACATGTACGGAACACATATGAGATGGTTATATGGTTACCACCCAGCATTGTAAATGGTTTCCTGGCTTGCAGGAAATCATTTGACTTAGCACTCAATATAAAGCCAGCTGAAAAGGAGAGTAATAAAAAGTGACAGGAAAGATGGGAGAAATAGGAAGAGAGGATGGCTGACACAGAAAAAAATGATAAAGGTGAAGGAGGAAATAGGCAGCACTACATCAAGTGAGTGGATGATAGTTGCCACCACCTGCCACTCATAACTACAACATAATATTGATGTTGTGGGAGTGGCCAAGTTCATTTACGAGAAAACAGACCAGCTAGATCTATTGATGCCTTTTCAGGCTGTGGGAAGCGTTAACTATTACATATAATTTTGTACTGTGCAGTGTACAGAGACTTATGGAGAGGAATGTGCTTAAATTCTTTTTATCTCTACATGGAAACCATCCTTAGAGAGGTTGAAAATTCCCCCCTCTCCTCCCTCCTCCCCGTTAAGTGACTTTTTCATTATGGACCAATGCTGAAGAGGGATGCCTTCACATGCTGACATCAGTTTAAGAGATAAATGTCCCTCACCTCCCTCTCTATCCCCTAAAAAGGGGATTTTGAACTCCTAAGGGACAGCTTCAGCCTGCAGTCCACCCAGTTCATATTCAGATGAACCCAAGGCATCATCATCATCATTGTTGTTGTTGTTGTCATTGTTGTCATCATTATGGATCAGTCACATTAAAGAATTCTCTGTTGTTGAACTGCAGGTAGCCCGGTCAGGGTTTGGCCGGAGACTTCAATCAACATATCCTGGTGGTAGTGGAGGTGGTGGTGCTAAGGTGCTGATAGTGGCGGCTGGAGGTACTTCATTGGTGGCCGGAGTTGTTGGGTACTCTGCCTGGAGCGATGATAACAGGAAGGTTAGTTTTGTAGGCCATTATATGTTTGAGAGAGAGACTTGAAAGTAAACTAAATCAAAGGGTATCTAGTATGGTATGTAAGGTATATGAAACTCCTTAAACAGAGTAACCAGATTTAATGCCAACTGAAGGAGAGTTTGAATACGATTCCCCCTTAGCTGTGCTGATTTAGTGTTTGGGTCAGCCATTGAGGACCAGTGATTGGCTTTATGTTGCATAGTAATATAATACTGTACTGTATAGCTATTTCACAAAACCGATGTGGCTTTGGTTCACCTCCTGCTCAGGACTTTCAACCACAGGTGTATGTACTGTAGCTGCCAAATACAGTGGCTTATAAGATGCCCTTTTTTCCAATAAAATGTTTCCAGATACCACTGTGGATCCTGTAAGTGGAAGGTCAAGGACGGGAGTTATAAGTTTGGGGCGTGAGGTGAGCAGCAGCTCCCCCTGTTACCTCCAGTGGTGAATTTGTTAACCTAAAATAATGTCCACTGGTTTGAAATTACATTAACCGTATTTGAGACAAGAAGTTTATGAGGTTTCAGTAAGTTTGTTTTAGTAAGTATGTTTTATGTAGGCCCTTCATATTCCAACTAAGAAGCACTAAACTTCTTGGTTGGAATGAATTCATTACTGTTAGTGTGGAGTTTAAGATAAAATAAGGTTAGATATCATTGGAGTAAGTGTCAAATATTTCCGGTGTTATACACTTTTTTCCCTCCTAAATTGGGGTGTGTCTCATGCAATAGAGTGCCTCATAAGTCCTGAAATTGCCATGGTACGAATAAAGAAAGTGAAAGTGGTTGCCATAGCATACAGTAGGCAGTAGTAGTTATAGCCCCAGGTTTCATCTGGAACATGAACCTGAGGCATTGCAGAATGAACTCACCCTTCTTCTGCAGTCCAGCATCCTCCTTAAGGGGAATAAGGAGGGGACTGAGAGACATTCATACAGCTAGGCAACCTCACTCCATGGTCATATTGGTGCCACCACGTGAAGGCTTCCCACACCAGACCCTATTGCCATACTATATATTCTTTATTTACAGAGTGTTGAGGGGACACTGCCAGGCTCCAAATACCTGCTAAATGTGATCCTTGGGCCAATGCCGGATGCCCAGCCTCCAAAGCCTCCCAAGCCAGATGTGGGTCTGGTGAAGAAGAGACTGGAGCGGGAGAAGAAGAAGAAGGAGCTGGAGGGAGCAACGACTAAGGCTGAACCAGGTGAAAAAACTGTGTCCGCTTTGAGTTTAGGTGTCAGATGCTGAGGAAATCATTTAGCTTTTTATCATGTTCTTAATTGTGCTTACCTAATTGTATTTTTACAGGAATGAGTCAAGCTTGTACTGTCCCGTGTGTTAAACCATTTTTATCATACATATCTGAGTGTGTGTGTGTGTGTGTGTTTGTGTGTACAGTCACCCCAAAAAGTATCACGCAGGTAGGGAACGACGATATCTGAAATGACCATTATAGCCCATGAATTTTTGGCAAGATTTACTCGTAACCACTTTGCTATACATATAACAACAATACGGACTAGAAAATGTCATAAACAAGCCCTAATGTGCATCTTTGAGAGAGCAGGTTTATGGAAAAATGTTGTTCAGTTTCCAGTAGCCATCGTCCGGTGTTTTAAATTGCTTTGTGTCAAGTGTACACTGATATATTTTGGTGTGAGTGTACATATTTGTGTGGATATTTGTTTGTGTATAAAGCTTCTGTGAGGTTACTGGTAGTGGTGATTAGTGTATATTTATGCTTAGCTTTTGTTTTGCCCTGCTTAAGTTAACCCTTTCAGTGTGATGCCATATTTTTTTTCTTCCCTCATCTGCCAAAAAAGTTCAGCTCTGATGGTTGTAAGAATACATTAAAAAAATATCATCATACTGAAGGTGTTTGGACATGATTTAGCCATTTTCCTGTGTCTGTTTTCATGCTTAGTAATAATTATGCATTTATGTTAAGCTATTTTTATACTTTATTGTGTGGAGACTTAACAGGCTGAGATGAGATTGAGAGATAGGATGGATAGGCTTAGATGAGAGAGATGGGATGGATAGGTTGAGATGAGAGGGATGGGATGGATAGGCTGAGATGAGAGTGATGGGATGGATAGGCTGAAATGAGATTGAGAGATGGGATGGAGAGGTATATGAGTGAGGGTGGTTGTAGTTGGAGAGAGGGTGCCTAGTGGTGGAGGAGAGGATGACGTGGAGGTGATTTATTTGTGGCCACCCCATCCAGGGCTAAGATATCAAGATGTGTGGCTGTATACAGGGATAGACATCGTAGGTGATGGAGAATTCGTTTATGCTAGGATATCAGTGTTGTTTGATGGAAATTATGTCACTGAAGCACATGTATTATTAGGGAAACCTTTAAAAACTAGTGATTATTATAGAGGGATAATGATGCAAGTTGGTTGTGATCACTGAACAGGGTAATTTAGCTACACCTAGATCAGTGAGGGATGCCAACATTGTTCTTGCTTTGTGTTTACTAATTCAAGCTTTTAGATATGCCTGCAGTAAATCATGACAGGCAATGTAGTTCTTATGATTGCCCTGGATGAACTCTGGGATTAAACCCTTGGACATGGGGACATCATTTTAAAGGAGAGACCTATTTGGATTTGCAGGGACTAAGTATGATCTTCCATAATTCATTCATTTCAAGAGGCCTTCCCTAACGTGTAATAAATTGCTTGGCAGTATTTAGAATAGATTTAAAAAAAAAGATGTCACCATAGCCAAAGGGTGAAATGCTTACCAATAGATAGGTATAATAACTGCTTTATGTCCGACTAACTGCTAGACGCTACAGCAACAAGTGAGGGTGGCAGTGACGAGAGTACGCCTGCAGCGGTAACCAGTGGTGATGGGGAGGAGGTTGCTACTGCCTTTGATTCTGCTGCCACTGAAGAAGCAGGTAAGATTTGTGCAAAGTTTGTATAGAGAAATTGACAGGAATTTTATATAGAAAGGTAATTTATGTATAAGTTTGTATAGATAAGCTGACAGGAATTGTTTATAGAATCAGGTAATTTTTGTGAGTTTGTGTAGATAAGTTGCAGGAATTTTATATAAACTGATATGGTAATGAAACGAAACGAAAGCCGAGACTGAGGTACAGAAGTGAAGGTAGGAGTGCAGTACATGAGTGAGAATGACGTCTGTTGCCTTTTTCTGGTATGAGGGAGTTGTGTTGAATTGCACAGAGAGGCTTGGTGGTGGTGGTTCTATTACAGCCGTTCAGCTAAAGGATGTCTCTTCAGAACTAAAACTGTGTAGCATTATCAAGCATCATTTAAAAGGCATCCTCAGCTGAAAGGGGCTATACTCTTTTCACTTAGTCTTGGCCTGATATTGACATCTCTCCATCTTGAATGCTGAGTTATACCAATTGATCAACACTGCAGTATGATGCTGGTCATGAAGAAATGTTGTGGTGAGGATGTAGGGCCATAGCATTGTCTTTTTCTGCCACTGAGCAGCCAGAGGACAAAAATCTGGGCCAAGTTAAGGTGAAAGAACTACAGCAGGATATAGTTGTTTTCATATTGCATCTGCTTGTTCAGTTTATCATAAAAGCTTTGGCAGTGGGTTTGTGATTTAAACTGTTGCTTAGAGCTTTGACCTAATGAACACCTGATAGTTTATATACTACACAGTACATACATCCTCAGTTTATTGACAGCTAGCAATGTAAGTCCATCTCCTGCCTTGTCCCCAGGAAGTTACATCTACCCCCTGTCACCCACGCAGCCCATCTACCCACCTATTGCACTCAACCTGCCCACATACCATGCCCACCAACTCACTCTGTCCTCCTACCCACCCATCTAACCACCCCACTACACTCCACAATCCCACCCCCACCACCCCACCCCACCCCACCCATCCTCTTTACCTGTCTGCCCCACCACACCCCACCCACCATCACTGCCTACCCTCTGAGTCCAACTGAAACAATGGGAAATTGGGCTAGGATGATGATGATAATGTTAGTCTGCTTGTAATATAGTTGACTGACCTTTTGTATGTCTTTTAGCTCCCAGTGCAACCACCATCGAGAAGCAGGACTCATCGACAGCACCCTCCACGGAAAAGTCAGGTGAGAACAGTCATGGTGGTATTGCCTTGGATGCTTAATAGATGATTGAAAACTGAGAAAACAATACAGGCACATCCCAGTACATGAGCATCCACTACACTATATGAAAAACCGATATGAGTGGGCAGTTTAGTGCCAAATTCGGTGATGCAAGCAGTGTCGGTTAACCTAGCCCAATTTTTTTCAATAAGTTATGTGCTCTGTTATACAAGTTTTGCAATCCTTCTTCTCCATCCATCCATCATCCAGTCCTATGTCGTCCCATGAGGAGCGTAGGAACCCGGGGCTAGGCAAGTTGGTCCCTCCCTCTCCATCTTTCTTCCTTTTTTTAATGCATTATACATGTACAAGTTTCTGCTGTCATCCAGTAACATACATATCCCACTCGTAAAATGGGACCCACCTGTACAATAGACCCTTGTTATATGACTATGTGGTATGCAGTCATTTTGCTTACTACAGTCAGTAAAAATTTAGGACTTTTTTTCATTTTACAATTGTTTTTCCACTTGTACGATCACAGTTATGCTCAGTTCATGTCATATGATTGTTTTTCTCACCTACGTGTTTGCTGCGATGCCAAAATCATTATAGGGTCAGTTGTTACACGATTGGTTTTAAAAAATACATCCCAGCCATAAAATGAGGGCTGCTGTACTCCACGGATTTATGAATTTTCCAGTATGTTTGTTCCATTGCGCTGAATATTCCATGATAAACTGTATCGCAGAGATGAAGGAACTTAAATCCTAGGGGAATGTTTTATTTTATTTTTGTATTTCTTATTTTCCTTATTTTTTTTTTTATGCAAGGAAGAAGGAACCAAAGGCCAGAGTCCTGAAAGACTGTTCCCTCCAAGGAAAAACAAAAATAAGATAACACAGAGCCAAATACAACATCTGTGTTTTGGGAGAGTTCATAATACCTCTTTCTAAGCAGTTTTTTCTTCACATTACACCTCCGTATCCTTTTATATGTTATTGAACCGAACTATGTCAGTATTAAGATAGCACAAATAACATAATTGAGGATATTTGGGTGCAATGTGTAAAATATATAGGTGAGAAGATGTAATGAAGCCTTCTGGGTCACTTGGAACATGGCCTCCCACATCCACACTACATTATTAAGCATTCCAGGTTACTTAGCTTACACATTGTCACAAAGTTTAAGATATCTCAAGCTTCAGAGATGAAAGACTTAATACTAATCCATCCATCCATCCATCGTCTCCCACTTGGCTTGTCACTCAGTGTAGAGTCACCCATAGGCAGAAGGAAGAGGAATGAATGAAGGAAAGAAAGACATAATCTCATCTTTTAAGCAGGTGAAAATTTTACACACACAAGTGGCAGAATGTTAAAAGGGTTGAGAAGAAACGGAAAGGAAGCATATTTGGACTTATAATACTGTATGTAGTTAACCTTCATTTGTTACTGTTTTTTAAAGTTAATTCTTGCATTCTCGCATTCTCCTAACATTTTCTTTTCAGCCGAGGGAAAGTCTCATACGCAGTGGGTTAGTGAAGGCTGTATTTCATCCATCTGGTTTGTCAGTCTTTCTTTACCTGAATAAAATAGTTTCTGTCTGATGGGTAAATATGAAAGACATTTGTGGGGAAAGGTGTGTTGGTGAAGTAGAGTCAGGATTCTGGAGGCTTGATTGGTGAGTGGATGAGTGTGTGGACTTTTTCATTGGGTGTGCCATTGAATAGGTCTCTCGCTGTTATGTTTGCTATTTTTTTTCTTGCTTTCCTTAGTTAGGAAAAGTGGTCAGAGTAATGATTGTGATGATGATGATGATGATGATGATGATGCTTTTTTTGGTGAGGAAAAGAGATCAGGATAATGATTGTGATGATGATGGTGATGATGATGCTTTCTTTGGTGAAGGAAAGAGGTCAGGATAATGATAGTGATAATGATGATGATGATGATGGTGCATTCTTTGGTTAGGAAAAGCGGTCAGAATAGTGATGATGATGCTTTCTTTGAATAGGAAAAGAGGTCAGAATGATTGTGATGATGGTGGTGATGATGATGCTTTCTGTGGTGAGGAAAAGAGGTCAGGATAATGATTGTGATGATGATGATGATAATATTTCAGACACGTCCGACCTTGAATCAAGAATGGCAGCTGGAGAAATCGCCCAAGATGTGGAGAACGCCGCTCTGAGCCAGGCCTTAGACGATCTCGCTTCCCTGGCCCAGAAGGAGATCACGGCGGCCCTGACTGCGGTGGAGGAGGCGGCGGGGGTGATCAAGCAGCATGCGGAGAAGGCGTACCAAGCCATTGACGCCACGCAGGACAAGGAGCTGCTCTTTGGGGTCGTGGCGGAGCTGTCTGCCAAACGGGCCGAGGTGATCACAGTCGCGAAGGAGAAAATTGCTGCTGCCGGGTTAGTATCTCTCTCATCAATTACAGTAAAACCCCATTAAGGCAGAACTCTGTAAAGCAAATTTTATTAAGGCAGATGAGTAAAAAGTGGAGAGGGGGAGAGGGAGGGGGAGGCCAAGGATGAGATGGAGGGATGGAGTGGAGAGGTATATGAAAGAGGGGGGTGTGAGCTGGGAGCAGGGCAGTGAAATGGAGGGGTCTAGGTGACATAGAGGCGATTTGTTTGCAGCCACCCCTTATGGGATTAAGGTGTCTGGCAGTAGATAGATAGATGAATTAATGGAGGCAGACATTTCCAAAGGGAGCAAACACAGCCCTAACCAAAGCACCAAGCATGTGCCAAAAGCCTTATCACTTTGTTGAATTGCCCTTTCTTTTGTTTGTGATTGTATAAAACACTGTGTCAGCTTCATAAATTATGGAAAGTGAATTGGCATGGAGGTAAACTGCTAAATTTAACACCATATTATAAATTTGCTCTATGATGGACAGTTGGTTTTAATGGACACCCTTCCCTCCAATTAGGTCATCTGAGAGGGATTTGTCTATATAGGTAGCCCTTATTTAACCCTTCACTTTATTTCTGCTCTCTCTGGGTGATGTTATTCAGGTTAGGGATGACTTGGAATTGCACTGGCTATATATAGACTTAGCAAACCCCTTTATTATGATAAGGATATTGGGTAGGATGCCTTCGTGTAGTGGAGCTTACATATCAGGGCAGCAAGGTGTCCAAATATATACACATCTTTCAACCTCCTCCCTGTCTCTGCAAAATGGGATGGAGGATTGCCAGAGTAGGGCAGCCTTAGTCTGCAGTCAACCAGGTATGCTTTTGAGATGGGTATGGGGCTACAGCTATTGCTACTACTATTGTATTACACTTGTTATTAGTCATAAAACCAGCAAATGGATGTCTAGTGGGTTATATCACTCCAGCTGGTTGTAGCCCATTTTTTTTTTCATTTTCATTTTTGAGGCTCCAACGTGCTTGCATGCGTTGACCTTGGTCACCTAATGGCGACTCTCCATGCTGCTCGATCTGTTGCAGCCTCTCTGTTCAGTTCCTTAACCCTGAGGTCACACTTTATGACCTCGTCCCATGTCTTTCTCAGTCAACCCCTTACAATCCCACCCCCAGTATTAACACTTCTCACCTTCTACACCCAATTATCATCCCCCATCCACTGCACATGCCCAAACCATCTCGATTTACCTTTCCTCATCACAACACCAATACACTCCAGCCCCATCCTACCTCTCAACTTGTCGATCGTAAACCCAACCCCCCTTGGCCTTGCACGCAGGGATGCACTGCACATCCACCTAATCATTGTCATTTCTGTATGCGTGAGCCTGCGAGTATCCTCTTCCTTTACTGCCCAGGTCTCACAACCTTACAACATCACATTCCTAACACATGGTGCATACAAAGACCCCTTAGCTCATAGGGAGAGTCCTCTCAGTGTCAGGAGAGGCAACAGCTCCCTTAACTTCTTCCAGCCACTTCTCACCCTAGCCACAGAGCTAGCTCCAGCCCCACTTCCAGCACATAACATGTCTCCCAAATAAATTCTAAGAGTGTTTTAGAGTTTTCTTCTCACATAATGCTGCTTAGGGGATGGGGACTGCTCACTCATTTTTATCAGAAGTGAATAGCCTAGCCCTGGTCCCCTGTGCTCTTGAAGGGTCAGTAAAGGAGCGATTGATGGGTGGATGGAAAACTTACTCATAATTTTTCATCTTTACAGGGAAATGGTTGAGAAATTAAGTGATCAGATCTCCAGTGGCCTTGCATCAGGGCTGACAAAAGCTAACAAGAGCCTGATTGCTGCTGAGGAAAGACTGGGAGACCTGAAGTATGCCCTGCAGAATATCAAGAATTTGGTGTCTGAAGCTGAGAGAGACAGCAAGATTGTCAGTAAGTAATTCAGAGACCATTTGATGTGTTAGGGAACTGAAGTGAAGGCTACAGTATGCCATATTAACCCCTTGTAGGTTTATGTAACTGAACTGCTCCACTTCCTAGTTATGCAAATTTCCCTCAACTTCCTCCCTGTGTCCTGAAAGATGGATGGTGGATTGCAGAAGGACAGTTTCAGCCTACAGTCCACTAGGTTACAATTCATATGATCCTGGGGTTGCATATACTTCTAACTCCTTGTATCCAGCTATGTATTTTCTGTATAATTTATGCGCTTACTATATGAGAGAAGGGGTGTGTGAGCTGGGAGCAGGGCAGTGAAATGGAGGGGGACAGGGCGACATGGAAGCGATGTATGTGGCCACCTCTTACGGATTAAGGCATCTGGCAATGGATAGATAGATAGATAGATTAAATGAGATTATTCAGCATAGGATATTTAAGACAAGAAAATAACTGTCCAGCAAGTGTATATGAAACGGCTGTAAAGGAAAGTTGAAAATATATGCAAGTGATTATGCTTGTGATTGAGAAAATTAGGAGAAATACACTGAGATGGTTCGGACATGTGGAGAGAATGGAGAATGAAAGACTGACTAAGAGGGTGTATGTAGGTGAAGTGGAGGGAGGGGGAGGCCAAGGGTGAGGTGGAGGGATGGAGTGGAGAGGTATATGATGAAGGGGGGAGTGAGCTGAGGGGAGGGCAGTGAAATGGTGGGTGACAGAGAAACTTGGAGGCGTTTTGTCTGCGGCCACCCATTGCGGGAGTAGGGCGTCGGGTTATAGATAGATAGATTATGCTTGTGAGGTGGAGCCACTGTTTGAAGTGATTTGAATGACCTGTGGCTCATTTGATTGCTAATAATTGTCTCACATTTATGCATTTTCCCTCCTTGTTTTTGGATCCTAGCTCACCTTCTCTTTAGGTAGAAATAAGGGTCAAGATTTTAATGGTGGTGGTGGGGATTTGAAAGAAAGATGAGTAATGGGACCTTGGGTAGACCTCATAATTATGTAAGTGGGAATAAGGATGATGATGATGATGATTTGGAAAAAAAGATGAATGATGAGACCTTGGGTAGACCTCATATGGAAAAGGGATGATGATGATGATTATGTCCCATCCAATCAAATGTGTTATGACAGGCGACTATCGTGAGTTGGTTGATGCCGGACGGGAGCAGTTTGAGGCTGAGGTGCGGTCACTGCTGCCGGAGGTGAGGCTGGGTGAGACAAGCGACAAACTCACCCCAGATGAACTGAACCTCCTCATTGCTCACGCCCACCGCAAGGTCCTTCAGCTGCAGAAACAAATTGCTCGCCAGCAGGTGGGTTTTGGTGCAGGGTATCATCTTTACTGTACTCCTTTCACCTTAACTTGCCCCAATTCCTATCCTTTTGCAGCTTATTTTATGTAGCTCAGTGGCAGAATTGGAGAATTGGTCTACACCCAAATTAGACAATACTCTGGCTCTCCATTCTTTCCATTTGATTCAGGCTGTCTTTACTATACCCTTTCCACCTTAACTTGGCCCAATTCCTGTCCCTTTGCAATTTCTCTCAGTTGTTCAGTGGCAGAATTAGAGAATATGCACTATTGGTCTACACCCAAATTAGACAATACTGTGGCTCTACATCCTTTTCCATTTGATGCAGGCTGTCTTTTCTATACCTTTTTCACCTTAACTTGGCCCAAATTCCTGTCCGTTTGCAGCCTATTTCGTGTAGCTCGGTTTCAGAATAAGTGCAGACCGGATACATGCACTCTTGGTCCATGCCCAAATAAGACAATACTGTGGCTCTACCTCCTTTCCATTTAATGCAGGCTGTCTTTGCTGTACTCTTTTCCACATAAACTTGTCCCAAATTCCTGTCCTTTTGCAACTTATTTCATGTAGCTCAGTGGCAGAATTAGACAGTGCTGTGGCTCTACATCCTTTCCATTTAATGCAGGCTGTCTTTGCTGTACCCTTTTCACCTTAACTTGGCCCAATTTCTATCCTTTTGCAGTTTATTTCACGTAGCTCAGTGGCAGAATAAGAGAATGCTGTGGCTCAACATCCTTCCCAAAGCACTGTTCCATGACTTAAACTGTTTGAAGGTAAAATTGAATATAAAAATAGCAGTATATCCTGATTGATTGGGTTATTAATAGATACTGCTTTCTGTACTTGATATTATAGATTTTTCAGTGTAATATTAATGTGCTGGACAAAATACTGTTTTAAGAATGAAAGTGGAAACACAACCAGAATTACGATTAGTGCTTTCCGTCCATTCTCCCTCTCTCTCTCTCTAAGTAATTTTATCCATCTTAAGAGAGATTACAAACTGGAGAGATTAGATATAACTCCCATTTACCCCTTCACTACGAGCGACCTCCTTTAAACTGAATATAATTGGAGGTAGCAAAGGCAAGCCAATAAAATGTAGGGGTTCAGTGCCAGTCTAATCCCTGGTTTTATTAATTCCTCGTTACTTTTCCTTTATTACATGCTCTCTAGGTGGAACAGGAGGTGAGTCTGTTTACTTTTACTCAGAATAAACATGACTACTATCTATCTGTCTATTGCCAGGTGTCTTAATCCTGTAAGGGGTGGCCACAAACAAATCGCCTCAATGTCGCTGCCTTGCTCCTTGCTCTCACCCCTCTCTCTTATATACCTCTGCACTCCATCCCTCCGTCTCATCCTCAGCCTCCCCCTCCCTCTTCCCCCTCCTCCACTGAGAGCTGATGTGAGATATTTAGAAATGTCTTTAAAGAAATTATAGTACAGTATGTGAATGCAAACTATAATGCAGTATTGTACAGTCATGTATGCAACAGGTCAACTCTGGAACTGTCTCCCTTTGTCTGTATTTCCTTTTTTTTTTTTTTTTATGCAAGGAAGAAGGAACCAAAGGCCTATGATCTCCAGGTTTTCAAACGCAGTATGTCCAGGCATCTCAAAGTGAGTGGGTCTTGAATTTAGCTCACTGTTATCATGTTTTTTTTCTTGGAGTGAATAATTTTTATGGGCTCCTGGCCCTTGGTTCCTTCATTCTTGCATATATAATAAAAAAGATAAGGTGAAGCACTATGGGGGAAGGAACTAGATTTATCCTTAGTAGAGATATAATTTGAATATTCAGATACAGTGATGAGAACACACTTGATATGAAGGATTTTAATAAAGTCTCAGAGTTTTGTCCTTTTGCAGCTTTTTTCACGTAGCTCAGTGGTAGAAATAGACAATGCTGCAGCTCCACATACATTCCTCAGCACTTCTTCATGACTAGCATCATATTTTAGTGTCAATCTCGTATCACAACCCAGTATTCAAGATGGAGAGGTGGAAATTTTAGGCCAAGTTAAAGTGAATAGGGTGGATGTTCAAGTCCAACTGTTACAGATTTTAGAATGGAAAAGAGCCATAATCTGGTCTATGGATTGTTTTTGTATTCATTTGTTTTTCCTTCCACTGTTCATCTTCCGCAAAAAAAAAAAAAAGAGAGAGAGAGGAAGGGAAAAAGAAGAAGAAGAAGAAAAAAAAGAAAGGAAGGGAAAAAATAGGGTTCTAGCACAGTATCGGTATAATTAGTTTTGATTCGGCAGACAATGGAACATGATCGCTTCAAGGATGCACTCAGGCGTCAACGTGAGGATGACTCGAAGCTGATCCAGGTGAGAATCGACACCGAATTGGAACGCCAGAAACAGCAATTGGATTTGGAAAACAAGTGAGTGGTCCCTTTTTTAATAGAGTAATTCCCTCACTGTGATGATTTCTTGTATCATTTTATCAATATTACTGTGGGTGACTCTACACTGAGTGACAAGCCAAATGGTTTCCTGTACACCACGAAACCATGTACTACGCTGGGTGGTAACCATATAACCAAATTTGGGCACCTGGTGGTTTAGTGGGTAATTACGGCACTTCAGTTGGATTGAGCCGGTGAAGGTTTATATCGAAGGGGCGGTTGGGGTGTATTGCTCACATTATGCCACTCAGGGATGGGTGAGGCTGGTCACTCTCATCTTAAATGTCAGGACCAACTTGCCTAACCCCAGGCTCTTACGCTCATCATGGGGCAACGTAGGATTGGATGATGGATGGATGCCGTCAGACCATTGGATTGATCTTGTAGGTGGTAGTAGTTGTAGAAGCAGCAGTGGTGGTAGTAGTTGTATTAATGGTAGTAGCAGTATTAGTAGTAGTAGCAATAGTAGGAGTATTAGTGGAAGCAGTAGCAGTTGCAGCGTTAGTAGTAGTGGTAGTGAAAGTACAGTAGTAGTAGTAGTAGTAGTGGATGTAGTAGCAGTAATAGTAGTAGTAGTAGTAGTTGTTGTTATTGTAACCCTATACTATACTTATCTAAATGTGAACCCAGTGGACTGCAGGGTGAAGTTGCTCTCCTCCTACAGCACACCGTCCTTCTTTCATGGATAGGCATGGAGAGGAGGGACATTTGTATTACCAGAGTGTTTTTTTGTTTGGCTATATCAGTGCCACCACATGAAGGCTTCCCTCTCCACCCCCTCATACTGAAGGTGAAATTTTGAACTGGAGTGGATAGATATGGCCCTAGTTAAGTCAGTTGCTTTTCATCATCATCATCATCATCAAATCTAGTCTTTCCCCATGAGGAGCGTAGGAGCCCGGGGCAAGGCAAATTGGTGCTGATGTTGCCTCACTCATCCCTGAGTGGCATTACGTGAGCAGTTAACCCCAACTACCCCTTGGATATAAACCTGCACAGGCTCAATCTGACTGGAGCACCTTAATTTCCCACTAAACCACCAGGTGCCATAATTTGGTTATATGGTTACCACCCAGTGTAGTAAATGGTTTCCTGGTGTACAGGAAACCATTTCGTTATTAACCTTTTAAACTGAAAAATATATAATTATCCAGAACAAAATAAGACTTGTCGTTATAGGGAACTGATTAACCTTTGTGTCATGGATGCATTTGTGTTTTTTATTTTAGCAAGTTCAAGCAAATTCAAGTGGAGTGGGGGAGAGGGAGGGGAGGCCAAGGATGAGATGGAGGGATGGTGTGGAGGTATATGAGAGAGAGGTGTGTGAGCTGGGAGCGGGACAATGAAATGGCAGGGGACAGGGCGACATGGAGGCGATTTGTTTGTGGCCACCCCTTACGGGATTAAGGCGTCTGGCAATAGATAGATAGATAGGTAGAGTTCATACCTTTTTCTTAAGCTGAGGAAAATTCTAGTAGTGTAAAGATTAATTGAAATAGTTTTTAAATCCATACCATGATGTTAAGCCTGTACATAAATCCACTATATTCACCTTAACAATTATTTTCTTAAGCTGAGGGAATGGGGTGGGGGGAGAGGGAGGGGGAGACTGAGGATGAGATGGAGGGATGGAGTGGAGAGGTATATGAGAGAGGGGTATGTGATTTGGGATGAGAAGGAGGGGGACTCTGAGGATAAGATAGAGGGATGGAGTGGAGAGGTATATGAGAGAGAGGGGTGTGAGTTGGGAGAAGGACATTAAGATGGCATGGGACAGGACGACATGGAGGTGAATTGTTTGTGGCCACCCCTTGCAGGATTAGGGTGTCTGGCCCTAGATAGATAGAGTAAAAGGGCTATAGATAGATAGCTAGCTAGAGTAAAAGGGCTGTAGATAGCTAGATTTAAAGGGGTATAATTATAATTAATGTTGCTTTCCCCAGACACAAGCTCAGTCACCTACGAGAGGAACTGGAGAGTGAACTGCGAACACAACTAAAGCGTCAGGCAGCGGCCCACAGTGACCACTTGGCGGATGTGTTGTACGTACAGGAGAAGGAGCTGGAGGGAAAGTGAGTTCGATTATGCAGTTAATTTGGATTATAGAGTGATGTTGAATTATAGTCATTGGATTATACAGTGAAGTTGGATTATAGAGTGAAGGTGAATTATAGTCAAGTTGGATTAAGGAGTCAAGTTCGTTTATACAGTCAAGGTGAATTATGGTCATGCTGGATTATAGAGTGAAGGTGAATTATAGTCGTGTTGGATTATAGTCAAGTTGGATTATACAGTCAATATTCATTATGTGATACTAAAAATCTCGGCCAATGTAAAGTGGACAATCTAAGACTTCTATACCTCTCTCTCTCTCTCGTAAATATGGCTTCGAGCTGACTAATACAAATCACATCATTCCAGGTGGTCGGATCTCCTACAGGACCAGCTAGGATCAGAGAAGAATAAGTACTTAACGTCACTGTCTATAATCCAGGGACAGTTGGATGGGCTTCGGGTGTGTATAATTTTCCTGTTTTTCATTCCCGTCCTCATTGCCACGGACTCTTTGCTCCCTCCTGAGAAAGGGAGATGGCTGTTTTGTTTTGTTTCTCTTCCACTTTCATTCACACATTTTCCACCCTGAAGGTGGTGGTAGAATTACACTGTGGTATGTTTAGATGAAGTTTTGTCACAAGTAATGATTCTGATCTTCTGTCACCTGATGGTGGAATAAAGGATTTGATGATAAATAGATACTGTAGTGACTTTACAGTATTCATTTCTTTAAAATCTTTCAGATACATTTATGTGAAGCTACAGAATGTGGTGAAAGTTTTTTGGTATATCAGATAGAGCCAAGATTCCGAGGGCTTGCATGATGAGTGAATGGAAGTGGGGCCCATTGGATTGGGCACAATTGGGCTGTCTGGACATTGCTACTCCTGCCGTAGGGTGGGAAAGGAGGTCCGGATGATGATGATCTTAAATTCATTTAAACCTATACACAGTATAGTGTAGTAGATGTCTGCCGGGTGCTGTGTAGTCAGCCGAGGATAGAATCATAGCCCATAAGTTCAGTGATACTGGACACGAGTTATGTTTTACACATTTCCTGTAATATGTATTTGATGATATAGACAGGTTTCTTGTTATTGGATAGTTCAGTCATCATCATCTGAAGCTTCATCCTCACCAATAAATGGAATTGCTAAAAATGATAGTTTGATCATCTTTGTCATCACCCCTGCCTTAATCCTCTCCTAAAAGATGGTCTGTTATTAGCTGTTTTACCATAATACAGGATGTGGTTATTGGAGTAAGACAAATAGATGCAGTACTGTTCTTTAACATTCTGGACTGTATTTTGATAGGGAAGTACAGGGAAATCAGTGTTATTTTATTATTATTGTTGTAGCTGATTTTAGATAATGATGTATTTTAGTGTGTGCTATTTATTTTCAGAGTGCACTGACCGAACGTGCTGATGTTGACAAAGCTGCTTTTGCTGCCAGGGAGCTGTGGCTGGCATGTGAATCCCTGCGTAATTCTCTAAGGTAACTGTCCATCTATACCTATCTATAGCCCGATACCCTAATCCCCGCAAAGGATGGCCGCGGATAAAACGCCTCCAGGTCACTCTGTCCCCCACCATTTAACTGCCCTCTCCTCAACTCATTCCCCCCTCCCTCATATACCTCTCAAGTCTAAGATAACACTGTCAAGATATACACTTTTGGTATCAGTAGGGCAGTTACAGTTCTCTATTGTCATATGGTTTCTTGTGTGTTTTCAAGGGAGGTGAAGAGTTTGCTGGTATTTGTTCTGGCTTTTGCTACACAGGTGAAACTCCATTGATTCTTCTCTTCATACCTGCTGTGAGTTTGGTAAATCGTTAACTCATTCACAATGGGGGATCTCTTTGAAGTTGAATGGAATTGTTTGAAGACAGCAAGAGCAATATGTAAAAGAGTCGTAATTGTGTCACAGTTGAGTTGGAGATATTTTCAAAGTCCTTCTTGAGGAATGACCTGATTTTATTCATTTGGTACCATCAGTAATAAAGAAACATCATACTGAAAGACACTTTATATTAGATGCCAAATAAAGTGAAGCTACAGAATGTGGCGAAAGTTTTTTGGCATATTGGACAGAGCCAGGATTCCAGGGGCATGAATGATGAGTGAATGGAAGCGTGGCCTATTGGGTTGGGCAGACTTGGGCTGTCTGGATGTTGCTACTCCTCACCTTGCCCTGGGGTGGGAAAGGAGGTCCTGATGACGACGACGACTAAAAGACACTGTATTTTAGTTGTCAGATAGGGAGATGAATATTTAGGGAAGAGTTGAGAGGTAGGATGGGATTAGAGTGTATTGGTGTTATGATGAGGAGAGGTAGATTGAGGGGGTTTGGTCATGTGGAGAGGATAGGGGATGATAATTGGGTGCAGAAAGTGAGAAACGTTAATATTGGGGGTGGAGTTGTGAGGGGTAGACCGAAAAGACGTGGGATGAGATAATTAAGTGTGACCTCAGGGTTAAGGGATTGAACAGGGAGGCTGCCATAGATCGAGCAGTGTGGAGAGCCACCATTAGGTGACCAAGGCCGATGCATGAAAGTGAGTTGGAGCCTTCAAAAATGAAACAAAACATAGATATTTATTCTTGTTGAGTAGTGACTGACATTCACCATTACAGACTTGGTGGGGAAGAAGCCAAATCCTGGGAAGAGCAGCTGAAGCCACTCAGAGACCAGATTTCAGCCATTAAAACAGCAGCAGGTTGGTAGAGACAGATGATTTGTAAATGCTGAAGGTTGATTTTAAGTGGAATGTAACACTAGAGTTGTTCCGATGATGAGAGAGCTAAGAGTGATAGCATTAATACTCAAGTGATCTTTTGCCTCATTATCAGACTTAGAATGAGGAATAACTCTGTGTGTGTGTGTGTGTGTGTGTGTGTAAGAGAGAGAGATAGAGAGGTAACTTATACTCCTCAGCTGCATAAAATAATAGTGTTCATTGGAAAGAAAATAATACAGTAATAGTTTCCCAGACCACAACAAAACTTATAGCAAAAAGAATGTCAAAAAGGGCAGCATAGAATGAGGATTATTTTTATTGTACAGTATTTATTTTTTCCCCCCACGTCAGGTGAAGGTAACCCATACGTGGTGGCAGTACTGGGGTCGTTGTCAGAGGAGGCACAGGAGCGAGGTGTGTACACGGAAGAGGCTCTCAGAGAACGCTTCATCAAGGTTGAGAGGATTTGTAAGAGAGTTTCCATGATTGGTGATAATGGTGGATCTTTGCCCAGGTAAGAAGTAATTTTATGTCACTAACCTCACCATACAGTTATCACTCTTGGCCAGGAAACATTTGGACACAAGTGCAGAGTCGAATAGATCTTACCATACATCTCGAATTTCTTTTCCCAATAGCCTCATGCAACTGGTAGGAAGTAATTGACCAGTTTTGGCACATGGGTTTAGTTTCCAGTCCATAGAAAACGTCATATATATCATGTGCAGTCTCAGCATGGGGATTCTTTTAAGAGCTAAAGGTAAGATAAAGGTGGGGGCAGACTCTTTGAGGCTTTTGGCTGTGGTGCTTATTATTGTAACTCAGATCTTTGACCCTGTGGCGGGTTTTTCACCCACTGTCTTGGATTCAAGGTCACTGCATCATTGAGGTTACCACAGTCACCTCCCCAAGGTACTACCCTGGCTACTCATTTTACCTGTCAACCCATAGAGGGTGGATGTACACCAGAGCCAAGTGATGCCAGCTCCCCACTCCAGGATTTGAACCCTGGTGCTAACAGGCTGGCAGCTTCACAGTCAGTGATGTTGACTACGTAGCTACAACATGACATAATCTGTTTGACCGACTGAACCTCTCTGTGTAGTTCTTAGTGTTTCACTCAGAGCTGTTGATATGTATTTTAGCTTGTTCAGCCATTTGATATAATTAAAATTTATTCATGCTGCCTTCATATTATTTTATACATAGCATAGGAAGATAAATTAGTACATGAAGGGGTTAATGGAGACTTTCTAACCCTGTGTGCTACATGTAGTTTTGTAAGAGTTAGCAGAATAATATGGGGGTAGCAAGGATGACCTGGAAAATACACAATTGGATATATGGAGTTCAGCTTTCCTGTTGCCATTTCTAGACCTTGCCCACTCCTTTCAGTAATAGGAAACAGAGTGTGGATCATCATCATCAGGGTTCACTTAATTTTTTACCATCAGAAAGGGTGGCAGTGGCTCAGAAATAGGAACATAAGTTTAAGGGCGGTGTTCTTGGTGGGTTAGGAAGCTTACTAACACCTCTTCCTTACTGATTTATTTCTGATTCTGCCCCTTTACTATATTCTTGTGTGTTATTCATGCAGTCTAGTATGGTTAGGAAGCTTAATAACATCTCTTCCTTACTGATTTATTTCTGATTCAGCTTCGTTACTATATTCTTGTGTGTTATTTATGCAATCTATGTCGATATTGAAATGACACAGAAAGCAAACCAGGGGATATAGTTTAGAAAATAAATCATTAAGGAAGAGGTGTTAGGGAGCCTCCTTACCCAAAAAGAATACAGGCCCAGGAGTTACAGAGTTATCATCAGAGTTTCCAGGTATATGATATGAAGAACTGTATACCTCCTACATTTGGTGAAAATTTAGCTGTAATTTATGTATATTTATATAGAGCCAGGATTCCGGGGGCTTGAATAGTGAGTGAATGGAAACGTGACCCATTGGATTGGGCAAATTTGGGCTGTCTGGACGTTGATACTCCTCTCTCTGCCCTAGGGTGGGAAAGGAGGTCTGGATGATGATGATGATGATATAAATTCCCCAAAGCCTACATTCTCTGTGAGGCTTCTGTCTTTTCTATGTTTGCCTATACTCTTACAAAGCTCTTGGCTCCAAAGCTTGTAATAGGGCAGTAAATATTTGAAGCAGTAGTGTAGAGAGGTATATGAGACAGGGTGTGTGTGAGCTAGGAGGAGGGCAGCGAATTAGTTAGGGACAGAATGACACGGAGGTGATATGTTTGTGGCGACCCCTTACGGGATTAAGATGTCTGGGTATAGATAGATAGATAGAAAATGTAGAATCGGTATACCTGTGAGTAATATGATCGTCCCAACAATATTGATGTGAGTATTATCAGTATTTCCCATTTTTCAGATACCTCCTGTCCTATATGCAGAGTTTCTTGATCCTGAATTCCTTTGAGTACATGCCTGGCAATGAAGTTCGTAATGAAGAAGTGGCTGTGGATTCCCTTACAACCTTTGACATCTTAGCAAGAGCAAGGTAAGAGGATGTAGAGTACTGTATTATATAGATTTATGTCTGGAAAATTGTGTAAATTAGGTTTGCATGTGGAAGAGGGTGGCCAAAAAACGTGTTCCTGAAATGTTTGAGCCAACCAAAAGTATGTGTATTGTCTACACTTACTTCTCTTAGTGTAGTATTTTATCAGCATACATTCTAGATATTAACCCTTGGCTGTGAAGAGTTACCATGAGGTAAATAAACTGGGATAAAGTACAGAGTCCCTTATCCTTGGCAAAAATGTTAACAGTGATAAATATGTGAACAATTTTGGTGCCATACTTTTCTCCTGAGCATTGTAAATTCATTTGATGTTATCCAGGTTGAAAGGGAAGGATTTTGCTTTCAGAGAGTTATTAAGTGGGTAATTAAGGCACCCCAACTGGATTGAGCCTGTGTTGGTGTATAAGCAAGGGGTGGTTGGGGTTTGTTGCACATATAATACCACTCAGAGATGAATGAGGCTGATCACTGTCATCTCAAGTGTCAGGACCAACTTGCCTAGTCCCATGCTTCTACACTCCTCATGGTGTAACACAAGATTAGATGATGATGATGAAATAGTGCATGCCTTTACCCTTGTGTTATTTCCAGGTACTGCCTAGATAAGGATGATCTGACGCAGAGTGTTCGATACATGAATCTGCTACGTGGTGAGCCTCGTAATGTGGCATCCAGTTGGCTAAAGGAAGCTCGCCTCACCCTAGAGACACGCCAGGCTGCCGATGCTCTCTTGGCGCATGCTGCGGCCACTGCTGTCAAGGCACTCTGAGTCACATATCCACACACAAACACCAGTATTTCTTAAACTTAGATTGTGAAGGTGTAGCCAAGCCTCCTAGTTCTGAGAGTCAGGTCTATTTATTGTATCTTCCTCACCACTAAATGCACCAGTACACAGGCTGACCACATTAATCTTTAGTCCTTGGAAGATCTACCGGCCATGAGTTAGATGGTGAGACATTAGCTAGAATAAAATAAATGTCATTCCCCAAAGCATAAGGGAGATTTGTTACCACTTCCACGAATTCTTATGAGAAATTAAGGACTTGCTTATGCCTTCACCCTCTGTGTTTTAAGAATACAGCCTAAAATCTGAGAAATGAAGTGTCACTCTGCCAGAACGTCCCATGATTGAAGAGCTGCCTGAACCATAATGCATACTGAACATAAAAGTCTCACTTAACCCGCTTAATAAATGATGCACTGTACCATACCTATGTCTTCGTTCTTGCTAATACCAGATGATTAAATTCAGCTTTGGGGAGACCTCTATTAGCAAAGGGGCAAATGAAGGCTATATCTAATCTCTCCAGTTAAAAATGTCTCTCTTGACCTCCTTAAAGTGCTTGGAGGTAGCAAGAATAAAGTGAAAAATGCATTGTTGGACTGAAGGGGTTAAGGCCCACTAAATCAGCAGGAACAGTAGTGTCAAAGCTTGTATATTTGCCTACCATGTAGCCAGCTTTTGAATGTGGCTCATTTTTCGGAAGTATGATAACTTAATCGTCTCTTACTCTTGTGTTGTCTTGTATGTCTTTGCTAATTAAGTGTAGAATTTCATTTCTGACTTAGCTTTGGTTCACAGTTCAAAATAAACTGGATATTATTTTGCTGTAAGTGGATGAATGTACTCTGTTTTAAAACAAATTTTAAAAAGTGATTGGTAAGTATATCATGCTGTTACTAATTTAAAAGATGCAGAATAATTATTTTTATTAAAATACAGTATGTAAAATGGCAGTTATTAGTGTATTGATATTGGCATTCCTAAATAGGCATTTAGTTAATCAGTTAAAACTACCTTTCACAATAGGATAAATTAAAATTTGCATTTATTTAAATTTATTAGAGTACAGCCAGTGACCTGTATTCTAGTAATGTGATGGTATGCAGCAACCCAGTGAAGAGAATTAGTCAGGTAACTTGTGTAGTGAAACTATAAAAAGACAAACGTTGTATGCACGTTGTCCCCCAGAAAAGTGCACCAGCCTTCAGGATGGGCTAATATTATGTAATAAATTCTGTTTCAGCACTGCTCCAGTTCTCAAGTATTACCAGGAGCTGTTATTATTGATGACCTTGTAGACAACAATCGTTTGTGTTAGTCCACCCATATAGTCATCAATAATTGTAGCTTTGTAATGCCTGAGAATTTGTCCTGTGTTGATATAGCATTTATTACTCAAAATTAGTTCAAGAATAACCTTTTTGAGTTTGGCACTGTTTTTCTGGGACACCCTATGTAGCAAAGACTAACTGCAGGAAATCACACTTCAAAGATGAACTGTTGGAGGTCAGTAAATGTCAAAAAGAGGGTAGGTAGGTTGTGTCAGAAAGAACTATGTACAGTTGATTGATGAATGTCTCGGATCTGGGAAGTTAATTTTATAGAAGTCGTTGTTGAGATGTGTGATATGTACATATTGTTCATATGTAAAGGATAAATCTTTGAAAACAAGTCAGTTTGTTGCAGTTGTTTCCTGTGTCCCCTACTTGACAGATAGAGAGGAGCTGAAGGAGAGAACAGCTGCAGCCATAAACAAGGTGGATGGTGTAAGTAAATGAGAAATGTATCAGTATTTGAAAAGGCAGTAGGAGTGCAATGTGGCATAAATGTATGGATAAAAAGAACACTCAGAGAAAGCAGATGGATAGGGTGTTAAAAAAAAACTTTGAAACTGAAATTGAGGGTAATGTGGAATGGAAGAGAGTGACTGTAGAGATGAGGAAGAGTAAGAGGAGTGTCCAAGAGAGTGAGAGGGGTATGTGAGGACACAGTAGCTTTTAGCCTGTCCTGTCGTGGCCACCCGCAGTTGGGGAAGTTCCCAGGAGGGCACAAGTTGATAGAGATGTGATAAAAAGGAATTGTTAACCTTTTCAGCCTGATTTTGTATTTTACTGGTATGAGTTTCAGCATAGGACAGACTTCTAGCACTGGAGGGGTTAGACAAAGCTTTAAATAATCCTGCAGTAGTAGAGATCCTTCCTATAGTAATTGCACTAGAATGAATAAACCTAAATGATGCCATTGAGCTAAATAGGTTAACTAAGAGAGTGAAGTGAAACTGGTATGATATAGAAGACTGAAAATTAGCCAGAAGGCTGAAGTGTAGGAGTACAAGGAGAAAGGATGCTTTCAGTGGTGGGAAGGAGTAGTTTTAGAGCTGTGGAGATGCTGTGACCATGTCAGTATTATCATCATGATTATTTCCACCTAAAGATGGGATGAAGCAGGATCCAGAAACGAGGAAAAGTAAAGCATAGAAGTGGGAGAACAGTTAAGAACATAATTAGTGAAATGAGTCACATAATCGTTCACACAGTTCAAGCCACTGAAATCCTGGCTCCACCTCACCAGCATAACTAAGGGCACTTTTAGTTTTGTTTTTTATTAAAATCTGTATAGGTGCACACTTCACGCCACCTATCAGATAGTCATTCTGTTAGCAAAGGGGTGGATGAAATATGAACCAATAAGCACCCGTGTGTAGTGGTAGGTGGTGGTAACCATCATTCACTCATGTTGTAGTACTGCCAACATTTTCACCCTTATCATTATTTTTCCTGCATCTGTCTTCATTTCTCCCCATTTCTCCTATCCTTCCTGTTAATTTTGATTATTTTTCATTCCACATCAGGTGGTTGCACATTGAGTGACAAATCTAATGATTCTTTTAACTTAGAAGACCATTTATAACACTAGGTGGTAATAGAGTAACAGGGTGATGTGTGGATCCTACTGTGGTGCCGCTGCTAACTGGGTGGAGAGATACAAATGTGGCGTCCATCTGGGAAACAAACCTCCACACACTTCCCCATGCTTTGCTGTGGCATAGGCCTGCAGGGGGCAGTTGCTTGCCTGCAGTGGACGGGTCTTCTCACACAAACGGTAGAGTTCCTTAACAACCAACACTAACATTTATGTTTACTGGTACATTTTTCATCCAACCAGTTTGAGCTTTTATCATCCAGTCAGTTCAAGTTGCTTCAGCTTCCATATCCCACTCACCCACACACTCAGTTACCATATCCATCTCCATCCTTCTTGGCTTACCACTCACATCCTCCTTTTTTCCAATGTTATTTTTTTTCTAATTATTTCCTTTTGTGTTCGACAATGGGCATAGGCTACAGAGCCTGCTATCAAGGCCCAGCAGTCGTCCTACATACCATACACCTCTACATGTCACCACTTCGGCGCTAACACCCACGATCCATTTTGTATACATGCTAGGGCTGTCTCATACAGGACTGGTGTAGTGGTATTAGCGGTGGTATTTTTACATGTCGGCGGGTCTTGTGGTAGATAAGTAAAGTCTGCCTTTTATTAAATTCAAATCCTTAAACTGTTCCCTGCCCCAGTGAGGATTTGAACCTAGGTCCGGTAGAACTGCAGGCCACCTCTACCAACTGAGCTACCGCCTCCCCCAGCAGTTATCTCAAAATAGTCAAACTAGTAAAGCAAACAAATAAGTTAGAGAGATGGGCACCTTAGCCAAGCACCATATGATGTTTGCCTCCACCTTTATCAAAGATTTAATAAAGGCTTAGGTGGAAGGATAATGCCACAACTATAAATGAGCTCTTCATTCATCCCTTTAGCTTAATAGGGGCCTCCATCTGTGGCAGTTAACTTCTATGAGAAATGAGGCCTCCATTGGTGTTAGTGCTTCTGAAGTGAATGGGGAGAGGATGGAGGATAACTGGGTGCAGAGGGTGAGAGGTTTGAAAGTTTGGGGTGGAGCTGTGAGAGGTAGACCAAAGAAGACCCAGGATGAGTTCATAGAGTGTCACCTCAGGGTTAAGGGACTGAATAGAGATTGCTGGAGATGAGCAGTGTGGAGAGCCGCCACTAGGTAACCAAGGCGAATTCGTGCAAGCATTTTGGAGCCTATATAAATGAATGAAAAAATAAACATATTATACATCGCAAGTGAAAATAGGAGTGCGGATGAAGGTGTGTCTAAGTAGTTTGTGATATAGAAAGCCTCCATGCCCATTTTTTTTTTTTAACAGCCCTTAAAAAAAAAAAATGGACCTATCTATCTATCTATTGCCAGACGCCTCAATTCCGAACGGGGTGGCCACAAACAAATCGCCTCCACGTCACTGTCCCTTGCCATTTCACTACCACGCTCCCAACTCATACCCCCCCTCTCTCATATACCTCTCCATCCCTCCATCTCATCCTCGGACCTCATGGAGGAAATAACCTCCTCCGTAGCTGTGTCTTGGAAAAGGTTTTAGGCTGTGTACACAATGGTTCCCACATGTCAGTTGCCAAATTAAAGCCATTACATCAATATGGTTTGGTATCAAGGAAAAGTGTTCCATCTGGCTACTCCGTTGTCTTCATGGATCTCCCTGAATCCCAAAGGTTGCTTTAATTCATATCTCACCAGTTATAGTTTTGTTTTGTTTTTTGCAATCTGCGTTTTACTGAAACACAATTAGCACATCTAAAGTACTAATAAGCATCTCTTGCAGTCTAAATGAAAGCACGAAGAATAATCTACATCCAGACCTCAGACATTCTTTCCAAGGTCTTTGGTTATGATTATCCATCTATCGTCAGAAAGGGTGGCCACATACGAATCACCTCCATTTACCGTCATCCGTTGCCTTCTCTCCATCTCACACTGCCTCGCTCATTCTCGCTAGTGTAAAACAGACGAAGTAGGCTAATCATTCATATGCATGATATTAAAGAGCACCATTGTGAGGGGCGGTATATGATCCTTAAGTTACTATCTGAACTTCATAACTACCCTGACATACAGTATACTGTTGTATTGGTGTCGGTTACATAACATTCGAGGCCCGCCAGGTGCGTGATTCAGTAGATGAATTTAGAAAGACCCGCATTTAAATACATCATTTTAGCGATGTTAATTGAAACCGTTAAAGAGGGAGAACGGTATATTCGCATCAAAGGAGACTAGTTTATAAAATGAGAATAGAAAAATGAATATTTAGAATATAAACATAAAGCCTGACATGAAAAATCAGTATTTAAAACGAGACAATTTTTTTTTTGGTAAAGTATTTGCCGGAGCCTACCCTGAAAACCCCGAACGCGGCGCACCACAAGCGACATATTAAAGAGGAAGAAGAAACATTACGTAAAATCACAGCTGAGTGGAGGGAAGGCTGCCAGTGTGATTTGCCTGCAGCCCCACAGATCCTGTTCACAATTGTTACAACAGGGGAGGAACGCAGCAAATGGTGAAGTAAGTGTCACTTCATGTCAACTGTCTTTCATTGGGTATCATTGCTGCTTGTGACTATTTTGGATGGTTTTTTTGGACGTGGTGTCAGTAGTAGTACTAGTAATCATGTTGTTACAGTATTAATATGCTAATTAAGCTTGCCATCAACTCCTGTTTATTTTACTTCCAGTTTTTACACCAGCCCACTAAACTACAGTACTTTGTCCAAACGAAGGCTTCCATATAGGCCTATAGCTGCTACCCTTTGTTGTCAAGGGTTATATAAGAAAGGAAAAAGGCTATTTTCTGGTTTCAGCCTGTACTTGACTTGGCGAGTTTTTTTTTTTTTTTCCTGTTTTGTGTGGTTTGATCAGTATTTTGTTAGTTTCTGTTGGAAATTGCCAGGTTTTGAGATATGCCTAATCCTTTAAACTAAGTAAATTACAATCCATATTAGACATTATCCTTCTTTTACCTCACTAATCCTAACCTAGATCCTGAGCAGTTCATCCCAAACTTAAATTTCAACCATACCTTAGCTACTGGCCTCACATTTTGTAAATATAAAAAGAGAAGGGGTGGGAGAGTGTCTGTTATACAACATAGGGCCTTGGCAATACTTAATTGCCTGGCAGTTGGTGGTTGGCCAGAGTAAAGCATGTGACTCATCCAGGTTGCTAGTTGGGTAGAGTGAAAAATGTCACTGTAAGTCCGTTATTATTTATTTTCGACATAGAAGAAGTGTGATAAAGGTGAAGGAAGAAGTAGGCACCATACACTTGATGTAGTACTGTCTGCTTCTTCCTTCACCCTTATCACTCTCTGTGTCTGCCCTTCTTTCTTCCTGTTTCTCCTATCTTTCCAGTCATTTTTTATCACTCTTCTTTCCTCTTCAGGTGGCTTTATGTTGAGTGACAAGCCTAATGGTTTCCTGTAAGCCAGTAAACCATTTATGACACTGGGTGGTACCAACCCATGTGTTTCCCATGTGTCAACAAGTGGGATGATGGAGGGTTAGTGCCCCTCCCTGTAAAACAACTAACTCAAAAACAAACAGCCACCCCTTATGGAATTATGACGTCTGGCTGTAGGTACCGGTTGATAGATTTATTTCCAATGGTAATGTCATAGAAGAAAGAAGTTTGCAAAGATGAGACCTGTACTCAGTTTTTTTTATCGAGTCGAAGATGCACCTGACAGGCTGGTGATGACTGGCTGGGTGCAACATTACTTCATAATCTCTTTAATCGTTAGCATTATTAATTGTCAACGTATATCTGAGGGGGAAATTTGGGTCAGTAAATGTTATTCAGACATGTTGCATTCAACCAATCATCACCAACCTGTCAAGTGCATCTCCACCTCAATAAAAAAAAAAAAAATTGAGTATAGATCTGAGCTGCAGTGGCCCAAGGATAAGCTGTCAGAATATAGTCTATCTATCTATCTATTGCCAGACACCATAATCCCGTAAGGGGTGGCCATTTGACTTTGAGTTATTTTTTTTACGGGGAGGGGCACTAACCCTCCACCAACCCACTTTTTGACACGTAGGGAGCACGTATGGTTTGGTTATATGGTTACCACCCAGCGTTGTAAGAATATAGAATACTCATAAAGCAAAGGTGATTCCAAAATACAGTATGACTTATCTTTTTCTGTATTTTTATTTAATTCTTTTACTCATTTATTTTGCATTTTCATTGTGAGTTGGGAGGAACATACCAGTTTTATTATTTATTTATCAGTTTGGGTGGTAATCCAGTTTTATAAGTAGCAGTGGGGCACTGGTGAGGGCTGCCTGCATGGGGTGACACCGATGTAACTATGCTGCTTAATTGTCCGGTTATTAATGCATCCCTCAGCTCCCTTCCTGTTCTCTGAAAGGAGGATGGTAGACTGGTGGAAGAGACTGACTTAGCCTGCAGTCCACCAGGTTCATGTTTTATATGAACTGAGGACCACGGTGAGAAAGACAGTAAGAAGCAATGGAACTTCAGTAGGCAAATTTTGTGTGTTCTTACCTAATTGTATATTTACAGGAATGAGTCAAGCTCGTACTGTCCCTTGTATTAAATCACTTTTATCATACATATCCTTGAATTTATTAAATGTTTTGGCACACACTATTTCATTTGGTAGTGCATTCCACTGATCAGTTGCCCCATTTGAGAAACTGAATTTCCTTACGTCTTTATCACCACTCTTTTTATGTAGTTTTTTGTAGTGTCCTCTTGCTGAAGCTTCCCCATAGGTTATATATTCATTTACATCTATTTTCTCTTTCCCTGCAATACATTAAATAGCATAATCATGTCTCCTCTTTTTGTGTGCATATGTGTGTGTGAACTAATAGCTATAAAGAATGTAAAAAATAATGAAATAGATAAGTAATAATTGACATGTATTTCAGAGAGATGGCGCAGAATGTTAGTGAGGGAGAAGCACCTAAAGAATTCACTGAGTTGGACTGGATCACCCTCAAGAATGACCTCGGCACGGCACAACTGCAGAGCGTTGAAACTTCCAGAGACAAATTCATCAGGAAATTTAAAGAGAATCCATTTGTACCAATAGGCAAGTTGAAAAGATGTTTGTGTGTGTGCCTTGTTTGTATATCTGTCTATCTATGTCCGTCCAGCTCTCCAGCTATCTTTGTATGTGTGTGTGATTATGTTGCTTTATTCTGTCTCTCTCTTTGTTTATCTATCAAACTATCTGTCCATCTCCATTTAACTAGCTACCTGTCTGTCCGTCAATCTTGCCAGACTCTGCAACCCAGGGTGTATGAACCACGGTTGTTTGTTTTACAGGACGTGGCTTAACGTTTACTTGCTGCTTCAGATTGGTTAATAGCATGACATTAATTGGAACAGCTGCCAGAGAGAGAAATGCCCTCATATGGTGGCACTAATATAAACTGGGTGGTTCTACTACCTGACTATACAAACACCCCTCAGCTCCCTTCCCTATCCCCCCAAAAGAAGATGGTGGATTGCTTGAGAACATCAGCTTTTCCTACAGCTCATTATATTCACATTTCGGATGAACCTGGGACTACAATTGCTACTACAGTTGGAACAGAAATACTTCATGGTTCTTACTTAGGTTTATTTTCCAGGGTGCGGCTTAACAACCTTCGCCCTCTGCTATGGATTGTACAACCTGTCAACGGGTCAGCGCAGGATGTCCCAGAACATGATGAGGCTGCGTGTGTTTGCCCAGGGCTTCACTGTAGTTGCATTAATGGTGGGCATGGCTAAGGCAGCAGCAAAATAGTGTAAGAAATTACCCAGTATACTTCAGTAGCATCTTTTTTTATTTTATTCTTACTACTGTAATGTGAATCACTGACACACACTGTAGCATAAATTTCCACATGCTCTTCATCCCAATACTGGAGGGGGATGCATTCCTTTGGTGGCACTGATTTAATTGAATGACTCTTCTGCCTGGTTCTACAACTTGCCCTTTACCCTTCAAAAGGAGGATGGTCAGCTGCAGGAAATGGGCACATTTAGTGTGCAGTTCATTGGTTTCACATCCAGAGGAACTTGGGGTCACAAAACCAACAGCAACACTATATTCAAAAGGCACTTCATACCTACATTTTATCCATGTGTGAAACTCATTGGTTGAGGACTAGTTATTTCAGCAGTGATAGAAAGCGGTGTTTTTCAGCCCTACTAGTTAACTGTAGACAGGAACTGTAAATAAATGGCTTGAATATGTATAGCCAGGTTTGTAAGGTGGCTTCTGCAGTACATAATAATAATGCTGTATTAACCTGGGCTATTGTAAACCAGTTTTTCCTAAGAAACTCACTAGTGTTCAACATGTTCACAATTTTTATAGTTTCAAGAATTATGATATCACTCATTTACAGTACAAACCTCATCAGTAGCAGTATTAACAGTTAAAACATATAATCATCCGTCACAACACCCTCCTCACATCGTAACTTGTTGAAAAGTGACCTGTCCATTAAATGATTCTGCAGAAATCATTTGACTCTTGGATGTTGGTAATTTATTGTATAACTTGGAGCTGCATGAGATACTGCCAGGTGATTATATTTATTTATATAGATTGGCTACCACCATACATTATATTCTTGCTTCCAAACAGTTGTATTCAATCTTTGGGGAAACATCTTACAGTGAAGGAGTTGGAAATATCTCCTAAGTTAAGGATTGAAAAACAATAGCCATTAAACTCCTCCACAATGAAAGGTCTTCCCAAAGGCAAGTAAATAGGTGGTGGAAAGAATAAAATAAAAAAGACATATAAAGCGGAAGTAGTCTCTGATATAACGAGATTACTTGAAAGGTAGAAGTAAGTCGTGTTCATGTATATTTAGTTCTGATGTGTATAACTCATTAGCAGTATGGTATAAGTGTATATTATGCTGCTGTGCTTGGATTGTTCATGAACTTGCCAAGAATACCTAGTGATGGTTTTTATTCATAGCTAAGGCAACAGTTCATTAAGCCATTCAGTCTGGTGATGTAATTTTTTTTTTAGTTTATTAGGCAGACTCCAACCAGTGTCTTGTTGTGAAAGGAGTAACCTCTTGAATTGGGATGACATCGTTTTTAGTTTATTCTTGGTGATGCCAGACTTTTCTGTTCAGCTTATGAAAGGCCTCTCACATTAAAGGGGTTTATTAAGGCTCTAACTCCACCTTCTCTAACGCACTCATATGTTGAATTAAATTGTCAAAGGATATCATCATCATCTGGACCTCCTTTCCCACCCTAGGGCAGGGTGAGGAGCAGCAACTTTCAGACAGCCTAAATTTACCCAATTAATGGGCCACTCTTCCATTCAATCCCATGGAATTGTGGCTCCATCAGAAAACTTTCATCACTTTCTGTAGCTTCACATATACCTGTCTGATAGTCAGTTTGAACACTATGTTAAAAAGGGGTGCCAAATCTCTGTTTATGCGCTTTGCACAAAATTCATCCAGCCAGCTCAGTCCCTTGCCAGTCCCTTAGCCTCACCAACCACATATATTCAAAAGATAACATCATTTAAAAAAAAAGAAAAGACATCCCTGGGTCACCAGGTTTATGAGGGCTGCATTCAACCTCTCTAGTTAAACAAGCTATTCCTGAGCTGAATAGAATACTCTGGAGATATTAGGAGTAATATATGTATGTCATTGGATTAAAGAGGTTCATTGAAATTTGTCTCCAGGTTTACTTGCCAGCAATTGAACGCAGGCAAAGTGAGTGGCCAGATTTTAGCTCCTAGGAACTGTTGTAACTGTTGTAAAATAGTGTTAGTATTTTTTGTTGACTTTTCTAGATACTTCTCTGTGCATTATTTTACAGTGACAAAAATGATAGCTTAAAACATGATTGGAAAATGACAAATCCCAGAATACTGGTACAATAATGTCTTTTTTAATTCTATATTCAACAAAACCATAACATTAAAATGGTGGGGCACTGAACGTTGAGATTCATAATTTATCTTGTCGCAGTCTTGGTTTGGACACCCCAGCCAGAATGACATCTTAAATAGATTTGATCCACAAGAGGTGACTGGATTATTTTGATCAATTAATGCCATCAAGGGTACTAGCCTGGCCATCTATGCTTAAATGTGTGGAACTACAATACTCCAGCTTAGAGCCTCCCTCCAGCTCATACCTCCTTCACTCATACTTTCCACCCAGTATCTCCGTATCATCATTGGCAGCCCCTCCACCTCATTCATTTACTCTCCTGGTCAAAATCTCATTCGTCGTTGTCTCCACATGGTCAGATCATCTCAGGGTACATTTTCTAACACTTTTCAGCGTCTGCTTTACAACCCTAGTGCTCCATAACTTCCGCATTTGCCCTTTTGTCTCCACACTTAACTCCACGTGCTCCCTCCACCTAACTTGGTTCCACTCCTCGTACTCTTGACATGAGTCCTTCCAACAGAAGCCAAGCTTTACTTGCATACAATAAAGATGGGGATCACAACACCCTTGTGCAATGATGTCTGTACTTGCTACTGCAAGATTTTTATTTATTTATTGGTAATGTATAATACAGTACAGCATATTACCAACTAAAATGAGATACATTACAGTACTTTGAAAGCTATAAATTGTACCTCCCAAGCATTAAAACTCAGGACTAATTGACTTGGTGGATATGCCTGTGCCTCTGACTTGATGATTGGTTTTAGTTCGTGGGAGGTATAAATGCCAGGGTATCCATATTAATGTTTACATTTTTTATTTGTACTAAACTGAGACAGTGGGAGAAAGGAGCAAATACCATTGGACATGGCTAGTGACAGTCATTCTTGCTGTGTTACTGTATGTGAATAGAAAGTATGTTAGAAGATGGATGGGAGGGAAACATTAAAGAGCATACCGTTAGTTCTGTCCTGTATTTCCTGCCCACCCATTTTATCTACTTGTCATTGTGAATCACTCACAAAGGAATCACTGCTTCTTGGAGGACTGTGGCAGGATCTGATGTCAGAAATCTTGGTCTTCAGTTACTGATGTCACCCATTCTTCATGATAAAGCACCATTATGAAATAGCTGTGCAGCAGTACAGATGTTTCTCAAGTACCTTTGTATATATATGTATATGTACAGATGTATTGTATTGATGATATTGCTTTTATTATTTTGTAGTTCATGAGTATGAACTTGTAATACATAAAATGCTGACGACTTTTTTTTTTGTTATTTACGCATCCTTGGAAGTATGAGAGCAGCAAATGTGTTTTTAACCCCTGCTGGGTAATTCTTTTTTGAGGAGTTTACCTTCCTTGAGTCATTGTTTTATAGTCAGTGTAAATTGTACCGCATATGAGGTTTGCAGCTAGGCCCGTGCAGACTTTTGTTGTGCCTCATGTCAGGTCTGCAGTTCGGCAAGGGTTAAAGAGCTGATTTTATGGCATCAGGGACTTCAAATAACTTTTCCCCAAATTTGACATCTCTGATGCAGTAACAGCACCTGAATGCATTGCACTGGAGTACCTGTACTTTGTGTTGGTTAATAGTTGTACAGTAAGTCTTTGTTATAAGTTGGTTTCTTTTGACATTATTTTTTATATGTAATTCCTCAGTAAATTATAGAAATGCTACGCAGCAAATTTCCATGGCCATCTTTAAACCTGATGTGATAGTTTGTTGTATGGATAAAGTTGTGCTATTTTGGAACACATTCTTGACTTATGAGGTCAGTCTTGTTGGATGTTAGCCTGTTTGACTGCTGGCTGAAGTTGTCATCAGTAGTCCACCATCTTCCTCTTGAAGGATAGTGAGGGAGTTAAGGACTTCATATAACCAGGCAGTGGAGCTTTCTGATTATATTGGTGCTGTTGCATGAAGGCATCCCTCTCCAGCACCAGGAAATACAATGGCTATACATCCTTCCATAACACTTTGTGGCTAGCACCACATTTTAGTGTTAATCATGTTACGTCTGTGCATTCAGGATAAAGAGATGACAATTTTATATAACCAGTATGTTAAGGTAGACAGAATATAGTGACTAGGGTTGGCTGAGAATGGGGGTTGACAAGTAAGTTAGCTGGGGTGGAAGTAAATAAAAGTGGATGACTTGTAAGTTTCAGGATTTGTATTACATAATTCTCAGCTGTTCTTTTACAAGAGTCACTGACAATCCCCTGAAATCACCCTCACCATCACCCTGATTATAGACTATTAAAGTTTGTTTCATTGCAGACGTTACTGTATTAGTGGCCAAGAGGTGGCATGTTGAGGATATGCAGAACCGTTTGTTATTCGTGGGAAGAATGCTGGTGCTGCAGATGCTAACGAGACATGCTTTTAGACATCCCCCAACCTCTTTCCAATCTCCCAAATGAAGGATAGTAGTCTGCATAAGGATAATTTATGCCTGTAGTGTACTGGTTTCAAGCTTCAGATGAGCCTGGGGAAGCAGTAACAAAGCTGGCACTGCATGGACCTCAGAAAATGGGCATATCCAATCGTCAGGAAGAAAAAATTGCAAGTAGGCTACATTACAGTGCATCTGAATTAAAGCAGTGACTAAGGAGGGTGTCACTTCCTTAAACTCCTTCAGCCCAATGAAATATGTAATCCCATTACCAGCAGAGCCCCCTGGGGTAGGGGGATCCCCTTGGTACAGGGTATTTAGAATACTACCCCCGTATTCCCTGCGTGTCGTAAGAGGCGACTAAAAGGGAGGGGGTGGTGGAGCCTGGGAGTGCCACTGCCCTCTAGATTGGGTCTCCCACATACACTGACCCTGCAAACAACAGCTGAGCCAGTGTGGACTCTATCAATGTCAGTTCTATCAACGCCGACTCTGTCAAAGTTGACCATCAACGTCAACTCTTCCAGTGGAGACTATCAACTGTGATAACTTCAACTCTGCCAAAGCTGACCATCAGTATCAGTTCTGTCAGTGTCGACTGCCAATACCGACTCTATCAACGCCAGTTCTAGCAATGTCTACCCTATCAACGCCAGGTCCCTCAACATCTACCCTATCAACACTAACTCTATCAACACCAATTATATCAATGCTGACACTATTGATGCCAGTTTTATCAATGTTTACCCTATCAACGCTGACTCTATCAACACCGACTTTATCAACGCTGACTCTATCAACGCCAACTCTATCAATGCCGACTCCATCAATGCTAACTCTGCTTGCCAACGCCAACTCTGCCATCATTATTAATATTTTCACTCTGTGATATGACTTAGTGCCATACGGTCTTTGTTACCTGGTGCTACCTTTTCACATCGCTTATCCACTTATCCATTACCAGCAGTTGATTGAATTTAGTAGAGACTTTTTCAACTGGAGGATTTGATGTAGACTTTATTAACCTCTAAGTTGAATGAAATTGTACAGTGGTAACCTGAGGAAAACGAAATTTACTTCATGTTGAATGGGTTGAAAGAGGCTCGGCTTGTCCAGTTACCAGCCGTGTGACGAGCCTACACCAATGAACGAAGCACTGTGAGTGATTGGGTGAAGGGCATCCCTACGTACAGTACCTTGGAGAGTTGTACCTAGATATGGTAAAATTGTTTGTTTAGAAGATGGAGCAGTTTCAGTTGATTTGTACCCTCTTCAGGTATGAATAGAGATGGACCAAGAGTAATTATCATAGGCATGTAGCTGGAGGCCCTGGACCCACAGAATTTGATGTCCATGTACATTGCCACTGTGGTTGGAACCCTCGAATCTAGATTGAGGTTACGGCTGGATGGATCAGATGATTAAAATGACTTCTGGCGGCTAGTGGACAGTGGTAATAAAATCCTTCCTGTTGGACACAGAAAAATGGTGCGATGGTACAGCCCATCCCCCTCTCAGGTGAGTGAGTGTGAAGTACAGTACAGTAGTAGAGACTGTAGTGAAAGCAAGAGAAAGTTTTTTTTTATGACAAAGTGAGTATACAGTGTATCTCGTATTTTACAGCATGCAATAAATATATACTTTCAGACCAAAAACTGCCAGATCATAGCAGTACTAGACTAAAAACTAAAATCAAGGTACTGTAGTTTGGATTTGTGGGATTAACGTAACTCAGAAAAAACTAAACTGGAACTAAAGGGAGAATGAGAAGACCCGAGAATGACATGAAAGAATGTAATGAATGGAGGAGTGTATGAGGGAAGGTGGCTTGGAGTGGCAAGAGCATGTGGCGAGTAATGACAATAGAGCTTGGAAGTATTTTTCTTGCAGCCTATTTGGATGAACTTGGGGGCCAGGGTAGCTCAGTGGTAAGAGCTCCTCAAGATCAAGAGACTCTTGATCTTGGAGCGCCTTACTCGAGACCGGAGGGTTGACAGTTCGTGCCTCGCCCACGTAGCTGCCCTGCTTGGAGAGGTAGCACTCTCCCACCACCTAGCGGGGCTATAATTATGATCTATCAAGGATTCAAGATCTAGTTTGGGTAAGTTATTTCCCCATATAAGAGATTCCAAAGTTCTAGACGAACCCTTGTTCTATGCATCCAACTGTATTTAAATAATCTATATAATAATACTGCGACTGGAGGTAAACCGGTTACAGTATAGGAGAGTGGGGGGGGGGAGAGAGAGAAAAGGAAAGTCAGGTTGAGAGAGAGAGAATGACCACGGTATCTGAGCCAGGTCGAAAGGGAGAGAGAATGTATGAGCATGCTTTAAGTTTACATGATTAGAGAAACATGGAAGCCTTGCTTGAGGGCAGATTCTGTCACGAACTAGGGGCCCTGATTTACATGATTTGAGAAACATGGAATAATTGCTTGAGGGCATATTATTTCACAAACTAGGGACCCTGATTTACGGATAAGATGAGCATTCACGTATGTATGCATTTAATGTACTCTTTACTGTACGTTCTACAGCACAGAACTTTTTTTTTTTATTGTGTTATAGAGTAAAAAAAAAATGTAGACCAGAGTTCCTGAATATAAACTATGAAGATTAAAGCATTCGTTTGTAGTTCCATCTATTTAAATGGCATAAATGGAAAGATTGTGAGCATATTATGGAATGAATAAGCACAATTTGAAGTATTTTTTGAACATGTTGCAAAATTTACACGCCGCCTCTCTATCAGAATGGAGATCGTCTTGGAGATTGTCGGCGGAGAGCGTTAAAATCTCGCCTGGCTGTCAAATGGCCTGCTGTTGTCTTGCTGCCATGTTGTGACCCATAGTACAAGAAGCATCAGTGTATCAACCACAAATGGAGTGACGGGGGAAGCGGTTTAAAGTGAAAAGTAATGCAGCAGATGTAATAACGAATCTGGTAACGGCCTGCTCTTTCAGTTTTTCGTGACCAGAATTTTCACACTGCAATGACCCTCACCAGCCACAACAATGCAAATGGATTTTCAGGTATAGTATGTGATTTGGAGTTCAGAGCTTTATAATTTTGTGCCTATAACTGCAATTCGGGTGTAAGTTGCATGAATTGATTGATAAAGGGAGAGGGTAATGTGAAGTTGATTACCTATTTGCTATTCGACATTTTTCTATTTTTTAATTGCTAGCATAAGTTTTAATATTTGCCTACTTACCACTAAACACTTAAGTAGTTGTAGTTCTCAGTGTGTGTTTTTATGTTTGAAGTTTGTGATTTTTTTCTTCCACGAAAATTGAAGATATGCTTTTCTGGTATTATTATAGTTTCAGCCAAAAATCGAAATACAGGATTTTGATCCGTTTTTTCAGTATCTTTGACAATTTTAAAACGCTTTTCATGTATGGCATTTTCGTTTTTAATTTTACTCCTGAAGGTTAGGTTAGGTTAGATTAGGTTACCTTCAAGAGTAAAATTAAATTTGTGAAAAAAATGGCATAGAAGAAAAATGCCTTAGAATTGTTTGAAATGGAAAAAACTGGGTCAAAATTCGTAATTCTGTTATTAGACAAAACTATAATTTTACTGCTTTTTCTTACCCTTTTTCTGTATTTTCAGAATTAAGGTGTTTGTATATTGTAATAATACTGGTACTTCTTTTATTTTATTCATTTTTTTTTTTTTTGAGAAGATAAAATTACTCTGGTGAGAGGGCAGGGTGTGAAAATAAGGGATGTTAAAGAGTGAAGGAGCAATCTGACATGAGTGTTTTTCCAGTTCAGACAGTCACAATTTTGTGTTTTGTACCTGTGTATATATATTTTTGTACTGGTATATATATATATATATATATATATATATATTTATGTGGTGATTTTTTAGCAAGTTTGGTTACTGTTGCAAGTGCTGTGTTTTGCAGTTTTCTCCGTTTCTCCAGTGTTGACCGTGGGAATCTGTCGGAATGCTGGGTTTGGGGTGGGAAAAAAAATTAGCTTTTTTCCTTAGTAATGAGGGATAATTGGCTGAATCACGTAAAGAAATCAGGAAAACGTAACCAAATCGGTATTATTTTACAAGTGGACAATACGCGGTTCAGATATATTATCACCATTAACGTATAGTATGTTTCCCAAGGATCGTAATGAACCCCCATTACCCCATTTGGGAATTAGTTTTATTTTACTTCTGAAGGTTAGGTTAGGTTAGGTTATCTTCAAGAGTAAAATAAATTTAATTTCTGACAAAAATGCCATAGAAAAAAGTGTCTTAGAATTGTCCAAAATACTGAGAAAACGGATCAAAACATCATAATTCTCGATTGTCCGAAAGTAAAAATTTACCACCAAATCTAACCTTACATAACCAGACCAAATCAGACATAACCTAATTTTACCAAGCAAAACCTAACCTGAGGCTATAGATGCTCACTATGTTGCCATGCAGGTGCAGAAACCTAACTGCAGCAATGGCCTGACACTTTGTAATAACTGAAATGAAACAACAAGTTAATCACTGCCCTGGCCGAGATTCGATCTCAGGCCCTCGCGCTTGATATGCGCACACATTACCACTGAGCCAAAGAGAGGATCCCCACTTTGCCTTTGGGCAACGTGGGCTTTTATACACCCCATTACGTCATTCTTTTCTTCCCCTAGTGATTAATTTGGTCAGTTTTGCACACCCACATGGTAGCGTAGTGCATTGGAGACCACCATCGGGATGTAAGGCTGTCAGCACGACATCATATGACCCTCAAGGACCCTGCCTCACATCCCACACCGCTGTCAACCAATGTAATAACTGAAATGAAACTTAACAAACTTATCACTGTCCTGGCTGAGACTCGATCTCAGGCCCTCACACTTGAATAGTGCGCACGTTACCACTGAGCCAAAGAGAAGGTCCCCCACTTTGCCTCTGGGGAACGCGGGCTTTTATACACCCCATTACAACTTCAGGGGGCCCTCCAGCATAAATTGTGACTTTCATATCCCAACAATTAAAATAAATACCAGTTGCTTTTCTTCAGAGCAGTCCAAGTTCTAAAATGTTTCTACTTTGATGTTAAGTAAAAGTATAAAAACTAAAATCTTGTTAGAATATCACTTATCAGTATTATAATATTACCTAAATTTGGGGACCTGTTTTTGAGAGGGCCCTGGGCTGTTTCCCAGTTTGCCCATTCCTAAAACACCACTGCTAAATGCTAACTGAGGTGGGAATGTCTTGCAGACCCAGCTTGATTTTAACCATCTAGGATTGCCACTAAATCCAACCTTGAGAGCCTCCTCACACCTTTCAAAATTGGTCATGGTGAAAGAAAATGGTATGGTATTTTTGCAGAACTGGTATTATGTAATTATTTATTGTAATGGTAGGTGCTTCAGGATTTTCTTGCACATCTTTCTCCTTTTTCATTGTGTGAACTTTAAATATATTGTTACACTGCCACTTTTGATCTGATATTTTCAATACAAACAGGGATTCTTGCAGTTATGGCACTTCACTTTAGTTGGTAAAACACCTTCGCAATGGAAGAAAGCACAAACTGGCAGCATTGTTTTGGAAAGAAAGTTAAATTAACTTTGTGGGGCACCGGCACCATGTTCATCACTTATAGTAGACATGATGAAAATGTAAAATGAACCAAAACTGTGGTTGCTGATTGGCTGTGAACTGAAAACTCACTTTTGGCGGAATATCGTAACTACATCAAACACATTTGGCTCATATAAAGAATACAGTATTTTAGAAAATGATTGAGTGGTGACAGCAAAGCAGGGCTTCAAAACTTTTTGGAACCAGTTGTATAAACATGATTTCAAAGAGTTCAAAGGTTTATTGAGTAAAATTCAGATTAACTCCATATGAGGAAGGCTGTGCCAAGATGCATTATGTATTAATTATGTGCCTATATAAAAGCAGTACAGGGTGTTTGTTTGCCCAAACACTTGTGGTAAAATGTTAGTACTGTACTGAAGTAAAGAAGTTAACTGTTTTATCATAATGTACTGTGCTGTCACAGAAGTGAAAGGTACCATGGCCAGTACTGGTGTATATATACATCACAACCTGAATGATATATGTGCAAAAAAAAAAATGTTATAGGGAAGGTCTCCCCCCCCATCCCAATTTGGTTTGTTAATGTCAAAGAACAAACTGAAAAAATTGAGGGGTGTACTGTCTGAAACTGCATAAACAGCTATCCCAATCATAATGACGTTTGACATTAGTTTGTGCTTTTGTACCATCATTAGTTTTTTAAATAGTACTTTTTTTTAAGTGCTTTTTGTTATGATTCGTTCAATTTTGGCTTTCATTTCTATCATATATTACCAGTTTCTGAGTTATCAGATTTACCGTAAACTCACTAAAGCTAGCCTCTGGAGAAGGGGGTGGTGACAGTGCCAGAACACCGGGACTTGAACATGAGGGCCTGGAAGGCGAGCCAGGAACTTACTGTTAAGTTGTTGTTGTTGCTGCTGCTGCTGGAAAACCCCAGTCTGTCCGACTGAGCTAGCAAATCAACTGCAGGTATGCAGCTGCCCCATTTGGGTTTTCCCATAGATTCCCTACACTGTTGATGCTGTGTCTGCATCTTAGTGTGGCAGGTGCTTTGCAGTACTCTCGTATGTGTTATGTTGTGTGGCCCTATACTGCAACCAGGGCATGTATAATCTGTAATTTCACCCATCCTATATTTAAGCTAAGGAGGGCTGGATGATGTCATGCTCTACGCATAGCTAGAGGAACTCAATCATATCTCATAAAAGGACACCTCTGATGGGTGGGTGTCAGAAGGGGGTGCCAGTAATGTAGTGTTCTGGTCGAAATGTTGTATTGCCTTGCACATGAAGTATGTAGGTCTATCTTCATCGTTCGTAATGCATGAGAATGTCTGGAGTTGGGATAGTGTTGTGAAGGGTTTGGTAATTTTATTTTTTATTTTTTTGGTGCTAAATAAAATTTTGACATGGTAAAATTTTTCTATTATTTTGGCTAGTTATATGTATACATACACGCTCAAACAAACTCACACACCAACTGACACAGGGCCAAGGAAGACACGGAAAGAAAGCATACCCAGTCGTGATGAGACCCAGCTTCCCGTCATCATCACCCCTTCAAAATCCGGATTGTTTTACGTGCCTGGGTGTGCTCTGTGTCACTGTTGTGTAATGGCTTGGGTGCTGTGTATTGGCTGAGGCTGCTGCAAAGAATTATGTTCCTTTCACATCAGGGTAGTCTTTGAAATAGAGAACTTTAGTTTCAGTGTGTGAGCTGTGGGAGGTTTTGGTGCCGCCAGTGGTGATGCATAGGGTATTGTTCTGTGTGGTTTGTAAAGTGTTGTAGTGTGTATTAGATAATTATGATGGGAGCCCTTAGTGGGAAGGCATAGGACATCACTGAACTAAAGTATTGTTTGTAGAGTAAGGAGAGCATGTTGGATCATCGTTTCATATACAAGGAAAAGAGTATAGCAGCAGGAATTATAATATCCTCTTTATTTTATTTCTGCTGTATTGAGGCACTGATATAATTTTCACAAGGAGTTAGATAGCTATAGCCATCATTAACACCTTCACTGTCAGTAGTCCTTACAAAATAAAAAATAAAAAAGCTAATAATAATAATAATAATAATAATAATAATAATAATAATAATAATCTGATAACAGCAATGACAAAAATGTTGTTGTTAGATGGAAATGGTTAAAAATGGTTAGATAGTTTTGTTATGGGCTGTAACAATTTGATTCCAGTGGGTTTCTTCATAGAGGTGGGAAAAATAATGTGAGAAGTATTAAAATAGCCTTGAAAGTTTGATTCTTAACGGTGTCTGCATACTGGTGGAGGAAAATATTTAGATATCGTTAAGTACTGTAACGAGCTGTGATTGTTTGCTTGTGAAGGGTTATTTTCACGTGGATGGAGAAAAATGGTTAGGAAAGTATTGTTATGAGATGTAGTTTGATTTTAAAGTCTCTCTTCAAACAGGTAGAATAAAAATTGATTTGTACATACTGAATTGTATTGTTACGAGCTGCTGTGATAGTTTGTTTTTTAAAGGGTTTGTAAGTACAGATGGAAAATTATAGTGAGATAGATATTGTTCTGAGCTGTGATAGAGTGATTTTAAAGTTCTATATGCTGGTGGAAAATTGCGGTGAGATTGTTTTGAGCTGTGAGAGAGTGATTTTAAAAAGATTCTACATACAAGTGGAGAATTGTGGTGAGATAGATAGTTTTGAGATGATACGTTAGTTGATTTTTAAAGGATTACCACATTCATGTGAAAAATTATGGTGAGATATTGTTATGACCTGTGATAGATTGATTTTTTAAAGGGTTTCTACATCTTTTTATCTGTCTATAGCCAGATGCCATGATCCTGTAAGGGGTGGGCATTTGTCTTTAAGTTAATCGTTTTACAGGGAAGGGCACTAACCTTCCACCAACCCACTTGTTGACATGTAGGGAATACGTATGGGTTGGTCCACCCAGTGTTATAAATGGTTTCTTTACAGGTGGAAAATTATGGTCTGTCTATCAATTTATTGCCAGACACCTCAGTCCCATAAGGGGTGGCCACAAACAAATCACCTACATGTCGCCCTGTCCATTTCCACTTCACTGCCCGGCTCCCAGCTCACACCCCCCTCTCTCATACACCTTTCCACTCCATCCCTCCATCTCATCCTCGGCCTCCTCTTCTGCACACAGGGGGAGACTACCTGACGGAGGAATCCGTGTTGCGGCCGTATCCACATTTAGGAGGCAAAAAGAAGGGGTGTTGTCGACTAGATGGCGATGGGTTTACGGTGATCACTGCCTGTTTCACTGTCTTCACCGCAGCCCTCACTGTTGTCCTCATTATCCAGATACACTATGGCAGTCCACAGGTACCATAAATATTTGTTCATTGTATCTGTCTATCTATCTGTTGCCAGATGCCTTAATCCAGTAAGGGGTGGCCACAAACAAATTGCCTCCATGTTGCCCTGCTCCAAGCTTACCCCCCTCCTCCCCCTCTCTCATATACCTCTCCATCCCTCCATCTCATCCTTGGCCTCCCTTTCCCTCTGCCCCCTTCCACCTCACTCACATACACTCTTCTTGTCAGTCTCTTATAGTTACTGGTAATTCATTTGAACTAGGAGAAAGATTTTGTCCTTTTGCAGCTTATTTCCTGTTTCTCAGTGGCAGATTAAGACAATACCATAGCTGAGTATCCTTTTCATGGCACTTTTTCATGACTCACTACTACAGCTCAGCATCCTTTATCTAAACACTTTTTTTTGTGACTGGCTTCATATTGTAGTGTTAATATATTGTTATAACTCAGCATTCAGGATGGAGAGATGGCAGTTTTATACCTAGTTAAAGTAAGCAATATAGTGATACATGTATTGTTAATAATGGTGGAAGCACAGTCATGTTTGTTTTCAGTATCTTTTTGAAATTCTTATGATGTCAAGTTTTTGTTTGTGTGTTTTAAAGGAGTCTTCACATGTATTTTTTTTTTTTTTTAAGCAGATCTTGATAATTTGTGTTTTTAAGATCCCTTTTTGTGTGCTTTGTCTTACGGGTCTAAGTGTTATCGTTTGTGCTGTCTTAATCATATGGTAATCACTGATAAATTTTTTGATAAAGACGTGTTGCTTCGCACAATTAATAATTGTTATTATTCAGAAGTATTATTTGTATTTTTGTTGATATTATTAACAGTTTGGCCCAAAACATTAGCCATGCAGTTTGTTACAGTACCGTAGTCGTGCCTTTTCTGACTTTTTTTTTTCCGTATATATTATTTTTACTTCGTATTATGGTACATAGTGGAGTGTGTTCACATGGTGGTGCCCTGTAACTGCACCACTGCCTAGTTAAACAATGCCCTTCAATGCCTTCCCTATCCCATGAAAAGAGGATGGAGGACTGCAGGAAAATATTACAGTCTACAGTCCTCTGAGTTTTTGTCAAGATGAGCCTCGGAGCACAACGGCAGCCATTTTATCGCTCATTAGGACTCGGAATTAGAGTTTGAGTGATGGTGATTACTTTTCGTGCAGGTGTTTCTGTGCTGATACTGTGGTGGGATATGACCTAAGTGTATAACATCTCTTGGCAGGTTGAGCCACTGGGTGCAGTTGCAACAGATGCTGGTGAGTGCAGCCGTGTGGGTGTGGAGGTAATGAGGGCTGGGGGCAGTGGTGTGGATGCTGCTGTGGCTGCTGTATTCTGTATGACTGTGGTACACCCTCATGCTGTTGGACCTGGAGGGTTAGTATTACACCTGTCAGTTACTTTGCTATAGTGATGTATTTTTACTGTATTCTTCAGGGTTCAGTGCTGAGTCCATTGCTGTTCTTGTTGGCATTTCAAGCACTGTAAAAATTTTATTAGTGGGTTACCTTGGCAACTTTTATATGCTTTTGATGTACTTTTGATTGCTGAAAGCATGCAGGTAGCCAGAGAAAAGAGGTGAAGGTATAGGGTGGCAGTAAGGGGACTGAAACTTAATACTGCTCCGAGTACTGGTAAAACAAAAATCATGGTTACCATGAAGGGAATGAAAGTTAATATGGGTAAAAAGTTGCTGGTCAGTAGGTGAGAGGGTTGTGATTGTTGTTGCTTAGTTATGCAACTGCCTTTGTGGGACCATCCTACAGGTAAAGTGTAGTATGCTGTGAGAAGGATATAGCATAAGAGAGAGAGTGATGGGTATAAGAGGGATATAGAGGAAAGGAGATTGTGACAGTTATGAGAGAGAATCTGGAGGAAGAAGAGTGAGCCAGTTATAAGAGGGATGTAGAGGAAGAGATATGACAGAGTGAGACAGTTTTCTCAGATAAGATAGAGGAAGAGAGAGTGAGAGAAGGCAGAGGATCAAGTGTTACTTTAAGAACAAGATATGTATGTGAGGACAACTAATCTTAAGATAACTGTGGCCCTTCCCCTAATACAGACCTCCCAGGTGAATAATGGTGATGGTGTTGATGATGATGACGAAGATGGTAAGGTAATGGCAGTGGTACATGATGGATGTTGTCTGTGCACCTTTTCAGCCTCCATAATGCCATGATGCCTTATAACAGTTGTGGAGTCTTTGAGTAAGCTACTTATGGCAGTAATGAAGAGAGAAACCTGTACAGTAATCCTCACCATGCACAATATATGTAGAGATGGTTATTGTGGGTAGAGTTTAAGGCTATGAGAAGGTTTCCACAGCAGGAGATAAAGTATTAATCTCTTGAGTCTGGTGCTTTCATTTACAGTAGCACACCCATTTATGCAGGTCCAATAAGCATGTCTTCAGTTTACATGTTGAGGGAAATCTGTGCCCTGGTAGTCCCATGCATTGTCATTTATACTGTCTGTGTGGTGAGAGAGGTGGAAAAGTAAGTTTAGAAATTCAAAGCACCCTTGTGTTGATGTAGTGTCTGTCACAGGTGGGAGCTGGGTGAGATATAGCCCATCACCTAGACAAAGACTTCATCATCCTAAGTCAAAATGTGCCATAATAAGCTCCTTGTGATGCTACAAAACATGGTGAAAGTTTTTGGCGTATCAGATAGAGCCAGGATTCTGGGGGCTTGAATGATGAGTGAATGGAAGTGTGGCCCATTGGATTGGGCAGATTTGGGCTGTCTGAACATTGCTACTCCTCACCCTGCCCTAAAGTGGGAAAGAATGTCTGGATGATGATGATGATGTGATTTTAGCATTACAATTCTGACTGACAATAAATGTTTTTGAATTCTAAGAAGACAGAGGTTGTGTGATGTGTGTGAATTACTGTATAAGATAATGTGTCCTCCAAAAAGCTGATCACTGGATTAGAAAGAGCCCTCCATATATAGATTTTGTTGCAGGATTGAAGAGGTAAAGCCCTTCATTTAATTGACAATTTTTAGCCCATTTATGCATTTATAGATGATATTACTCAGTATAGATTTTTCAGTCTGGAGGGGTTAAATATAGACAACTTCATTACGAGAGATTATTTCAGGGTTAAATAATGTTGGATGGTAATAAGAAAATTCAGGTGTCCTCTGACTGATGAGGTTAATATTTTTTCAAGGATGCTGTGATATTTGCATACCAGATTGAAAATGCTTTATATTTTTCAGGAGTGGCACCCATTCCAGGATTAAGGTGTTTGGCTATAGATAGATAGATTTTTTTTTTTTTTTTTTTTTTTTTTTTAGATGTCCTCTGGCTGAATGGGATAATATTTTTCAATGGCAAATGTATCTGCGCCGGGTTGATACTGATTAATGTTTTTCAGGAGTGGGGTGATGTTAGTGCATGACCACAAGACCAATCAGACAGTACTGCTGGACTTCATGACTGCTGTACCTTCTGCCCACCAGCCTCAGCCTAACAGCCCCTCCCCTCCCCTCACAGGTACTGCTGTCACAAACCTCCTTTTTTATATATATAATGGATATTTGTCAAGAATATATTGTATGGTTTATCGTAGTTTATTATTTTGCTTTATATCCATTTACCTATGTGGTGGCGACCATCATCCACTCACTCGATGTAGTGTTGCCTTCTTCTTCCTTAGCCTTTATCATTCTTTTTCTGTGCCTGTCCTCCTCTCTTCCTATTTCTCCCATCTTTCCTGTCACTTCTTACTGCTTTTCTTTCCTTTACAGGTGGCTTTACATTGAGTGACAAGCCAAATGGTTTCCTGTTAGCCAGGAAACCATTTACAATGCTGGGCGGTAACCATATAACCAAACCATACGTGCTCCCTACGTGTCAGCAAGTGGGTTTGTGGAGGGTTAGTGCCCCCCCCTGTAAAACAAATAACTCAAAGTCAAATGGCCACCCCTTATGGGATTATGGCATCTGGCAATAGATAGATAGATAGACCTACCATTATATGTTTTGGGATGTGATAATGTAGCTTGTGCACCTAAACCTTGAAAGGTGTAATGTGAGACTGGCTTTGATGTTAGTTCCTTATTGCTGTTCCTTTTTTTCCCCCCCTCAAATATGCAAGCATCAGTCATCCACGCACTCAGTGTACTGCTGTCTTCAGGTGCCTCCATACTGAGTGACAAGCCAAATGCTGTAGTCGTATAGTTTCCTGTAACCTATGAAGCTCATTACAGTGTTGGGTGGTAACTGTGTACTGTATAGTCAACAACTGGACATTTAATGGCCTAGTGGGTCAAGAAATTCCAACCTGATGTGACCAATAAGGGTTTAAATCAGATGGGTGATGGAGTTTATTGCTCACTTAAATGCCACACAGGGAAAGTAATTGGTCGCTTTTGCCTTAAATGTTGGGACTGAGTAACCTAGCCCAAGACTTCTATGTCCCTTCTGGGGCAGTCAAGGATTGGATGATGAATGGATGTAATATTTGAGTTATTTTGTTTGTTCTGTTACTTTGTGTTTTATTATCCCATCAGGAGTGTAGGGCCCCAGGGCTGTGCTGCTCAGTCCACATATTTGAGGTGAGAGTGACCAGTTGCAGATCCCTGAGTGGCTGTGTGTTAGCAGTAAACCCCAGCAGTTTCTCGGATTTAAACCCTTGTGGACCACACCTGATTAGAGTGCCTTACCCTGCTAGACCACCAGGCATCCATTTGTTGGCTCTATGATCACCATCCAGTGTAGTGATGGCCTTGTATAGCTTTGATCTCCAATTGGTCGACGGGAGTTTGTTCGATCATGTAATGCCATTGAGGGAAGTAGGCTGGTCATATACCCTTTAATGCACTAGACTGTGGTAGCCTAGCCTCAGGTCCCTACACCTTGAAGAGAGTAATATGAAGTAATGTGATATGGTTTGGCCATGTGGAGAGAATTGAGAATGAGATTGACTGGGAGTGTGAGTGAGTGAGGTGGAGGATGT
>JAGKTI010001181.1:78583-94329 GCA_018397915.1 Birgus latro
AGTGAGAGACTGAGGAGGAGAGTGTGTGTGTGAGTAATGTGGATGGGGAGACTGATGATGAGGTGGAGGGATTGTGTGGAGAGGTATATGAGAGAGGTGTGTGAGTTGAGGGGAGAGCAGTGTAATGGCAGGGGACAGGGCAACATGGAGGCAGTTTGTTTATGGCCACCCCTTACTGGATTAATATGACTGGCTGTAGATGGATAGAAGTCATTACTGTAAACTGTTCCCTGACTCAGCTTGGGATCAAACTTGTGACCTTTCAGGCAATAGATAACTTTTATAACTACAAGTGGGTATAATTCTTTCCATTTGAACCACTCGAGCCATGTGAAATCAAGGTCTAGAGTCTGGTGCATGTGCTGTGATTGTGCACGTAAATTGACCATGTTGAGGGGTGGCTATGTAACCAGACGACACCTGATGGTCTATACTGTAGCTGTTTTACATTTGTGTCCCTTTGTAGCTTATTTCACGGAGTTCAGGTAGAAAAAGATGGTGCTACAAGTCTTCACCTTTTCCATAGCTCTTTTTCATGACTGGCATATTGTTTTGGTATTTTATTGTTATAGCTTTGCATTCAAGATGGAGAGAGGTCAGTTTTAGGCCAAGTTGGAGTATAAGGAGTATGGTGGGTGTGGGTCAAAGCACTCCAAGCAGACGGGACTGGTAATGGTTTAAATTCGAGACGGTTAGCGGTTATTGCTCACATAATGCTATTCAAGGGAAATGAAATATGGTTACTTTCATCCTAAATGTTGGGACTGAGTAACCTAACCCTGGATTCCTACACTTTCATTGGGGCAAAAATGGATTAGGTGTTTAGATGAAGGTGAAGTGTGGTCTCCCAGTTTGTGATGTTCCACTCTCTCTTCCCCAGGTACATGAACTTCCCTGTATTCACTTGAGTGTACAGAACATGTCGATATTCACTGCCCCAGCGCCGTTTGGTGGTCCACAGTTGTTGACCGCACTCCAGCTGCTGTATAACTCCAAGATCACACAATCCATATCTCCATCATTCCTCTACCATGCCTTTATTGAGGCCTTAAGAAGAAGCTATGCAGATTACATTAAATTAGGTAAATAATCTGCCTCGTCATGTAAATCCTAATTGTATGAGTTTATGTGAAGCTACAGAATGTGGTGAAATTTTTTCTGGCTTATCTGATGGAGCCAGCATTCCGTGGGCTTGAATGATGAGTAAATGGAAATGTGGCCCATTGAATTGGGCAAACTTGGCTGTCTGGATGTTGCTACTCCTCACCTTGCCCTAGGAGGGAGAGGAGGTCTGAATGATGAGTACTGTATTTGGAAGAGGTAAAGTATAGAAGAGGTGATGGTACATATATTGTGCCAGTCTTACGACCAGTTTGTATATTCTGATGTGTTGCAGGCATAGCATAGTCAGCATTACAAGTGTCTACGTAGCATATGTTTCTACTTCTCATACTTCTTTTCATGCTTTCTTGTGTTTGTTTTTTGTGTCTAGTGATGCTATGGTCGATTACTAAGTGTCTGCCTTGCTTATGTTTCTACTTCCCATGCTCCTCTTCGTGCATTATTTTCTGTTTTCCTTTATGTCTGCTAATTGCATGGTTGATTACTAATTTCATGAAGCAGCTAAAATGTCTGCCTTCCTCATACCAGCAGCCTGAACCAACCCTGCTGTACTTTAGATGTGGCCAGATGTTGTGGTGGTGCAATGTATGAACCACCCTGAATGTCAGCTACAGTACTGTATTTCAGATTTAAAAGTCAAGAAGGTAGTTGTATGGGAAGGGACTGAAAATTGAAGAATAGTTGTTGAGGAAGCTAAAGCATTGATAAATAACAGACTAAGAATGAAGTGTGTAGGTACTTGTAGTCAAGGACAGATGTTGGCCTGCTGTTCCACTGTGTCTCCTGAACTCTTAGGGCATGCCCTTCACTTTCTTCCTTATGCTTCAACGGAGATCTGTAATAATAAGCCCCTCTCAGTTTAGGAAATATTGGCCACTTGAGGATAGAGAGGAATAAAGAGGTAAGATATAAATGAACTTTTGCCTCTGACTACATTACAAGGGTTACATCAAGATGTCATCTCAGCAGGTGAGTGAATGCTTTGTAGCATCATTGATATCATGGAAAGGACAAAAATAAGCTTCTTACGAGCATTATTTTTGTGATGGAGCTGAAAACTGTGAAGCCTAAATTCATGTGAGAATGAATGAGTGACCCATTTCACTGGATGTTTTGGGACTGTTTGTTGTACATTCTTGTTTTTTTTTTTCCCCCACCAGATTTATTTTTCTGTGTGAGTTAATATAATCTAGGAGGTTGGAAACATTTCTTGAAGGTAAAGTAGCTTCATCTAATCCCCCATGAGATATAAGTTGAAGGGACATAGTATTTTGGTTTGGGATATTCTTGTTGAATATGGCAAACTGGTGCACTTGGTTGTCATTTTACACTACCCTGGTCTGTCTGGGCTGAGCAGACCCACCAGCCATAAGCAAACACCTAGTCAAGGTCAGAACAGGGTCCTTCCACATGGCAAGATGCAGGGAAAATGGATGCACAGCCCCCAAGAGGATGAGTTGTGTATAGGCAGTATCTATGAGTAGTAGACTCAACCCAGCCTTTGGCTACTTTGTATATGTTGTTGAGTTCTCCACATGAGAGTGTTGTGCGAACCTAACATCTGGGTCTGGGCCCCATGTCACTCCCATGATAGTACATCCCAGGATGATGGTAACCTTCTACCTACTACCTTTTTGTTGGGCCAACAGGTATTACACCTTTCCCAAGGGTGACCAGAATTATGCAGAGCAGGACTATCCTTCCCCGGGCTGGGCACACATTTCTGCTTCATACCCCAAGTGTAATAGGTAAATGTAGTAATGACTATAGGTTAGATGGGGTGGGAGTAATTTCTAAAGGCACATTTCTGAGCAGCATTAACTCAATGCACGTGCAGGAAAAACGAGGTGCTTAAAAAGAGGAGCTCTTAAAGCAAACAATGACCTCAGTTTGTTAACTTTTAAGAGGCACAAAAATACTTGTGAGGCAGAAGAGAGATAAAATCCTGAAGTAATTATCTTGACTCTTCGCAGGTTATGCTGAAGAATCAACCCTCCAGAACCTGACCCAGATGTTGCTGTTGTCAACGGCAGATGAGGTCATTGATGATACTGTCACCTTGGCTAACCCACAAATCCCTCGCCTCCCAGAACAAGCTGCCTCCCCGGTTGCGGTTATTGACACCTTTGACCAATATGTGGCCACCATAGTGTAAGTTATATAATCTTATATTTGCCCCCCCCCCTTTCCCACCCCCCTTAGGTCTTTAAATGTGACCTCAGGTATAAGTGACTGAGTAGGGAGGCTGCCAGGGATCAAGCAGCATGAAGCGCTGCCATTAGGTGACCAAGGCTGATGAATGCCAGCATGTTGAAGTGTTAATAAATGATAGAATATGAACGATTGATAGAATAATACTGTAATGTCCAAAATGTATGCAGATAGGCCTGTGAGATGGAACCAGGAATCTGGGGGGTATGAATGATATGTGAATGAGTGTCTGGTTCATTTCTCTGGGCATTTTGTTGATAGAACTACCTCTTTTGTGTTTTCTCTTTTCTGAACCTTACCTCACTGTACCCTTAGGTGTGATAATATGATAGGTCAGGAGTTAGAACAGTGGAAATAGGACTTATAAGGAATAAATGCAGAATGCAAAGGTTTGTAGTGGAGTTTTATGAAATGGACAGAGCAAAGAAGGGTATTAATATCAAAGAAAGTATGCTTAGATGGTACAGTAAAGAGAGAGAGAGAGAGAAATATGAATAGTGTATGATGAAAGTGTTATATGTGAGTGAGGCATTAACGACATAGAGGATGATGGTTCGATATTAATGAATATGTGGGAGAGCAAAGTGAGGAAATATAGGAAACAAAAGAGATGACATAGGATAGAAGTGGATGGATTGGGAATGTTTGGAGGTACACATGACAAGGGTTGCACCTCTTTTTCACTTAATCAAATAGTCCACAGACATTTTAAATTTCACTGCAAAAGAAAAACATTCTCATGTGTGAATGTTTTTTTCTTGTGAGGTTGAATGATGCTTTGAAAACTTGAATGTTGAGAGAATTGTGTGGTCTTCTGTGCTTTCCATCCAGTTGACAGTTCTATTATGCTGTGTTCATTCTGTATCTGGCTTTTATTTGCTCCAGAGTTTGGGTGGAGTTATGGTTATGATGGTGATGATGATGATGATTGTTTTGTTGCTTAACCCCTGTCTGTCTGGCTGGGCAGATCACAGGTAAATAAAATGCTTCTGTGGAGCTGTCCTACAGATACAGTGCAGTACAGTATAGTACATACATTGTGTAGGGATTCAGTGCCCTCTTGTTGTATACAGCACCTCACCAGGGTAGGACCGGCATGTGACCCTGGCAGTTGTGCCGCCAGATTTTAATTATATTCAGTCAAACCAAGGTTGGCCCAGGGCCCTTCCCATGGTTAGGTGCAGGGAAATATGAGGAGATTTGGCTCCGAGATGGACACTGTAGCTGCTTATCCTAGGGTACACAGCACCACCACTTGTCGGTTCTTTATCAGCACCTGTTGATGATGATAATCATGATAACAATGATGTAATGCTGAAGTAAATGTAGATTTTTATTTGTACAGAGGTCTTGGGTCACACTTTGGCTCACGCATAATGACGAGACATGGGATCCTGTTCAACAACCACATGGCCAACCTCCTGCCCTCCACCTCCACACCACACCGCATCCACCGCCCTTTCACTTCATACACCCCGGTTGTCATCACAGACTTGAAGAACGTGAGGCATTGTTGTTGTTGTTGTTGTTGTTGTTGTTATTATTATTATTATTATTATCATCATCATTATCATTATTATGATTATTTTTGGTGGTGGTGGTGGTGGTAGGAGGGGGCACTCACCATCCACTCACTCGATGTAGTGCTGCTCTCGGGTGAACTGCCCTTTCTTCTCTTCCTTTCTTCTTTCCTTCCTCTCTCTTCTGTCTTTGTTTCCCTTCTTTCCTTCTGCCTGTTGGTGACTCTACACTGAGTGACAAGCCAGCTCGATCGGTAGAGAGTTGGCTTGCAGTCCCGTGGGACCCAGGTTCGAATCCTCGCTGGTGCAGGGAACAGTTTAAGAATTTGAATTTCATTAAATCAGGCTTTACTGATCTACCAGGAGACCCGCCGACATGTTGTAAAAATGACCCCGCTAATACCAATACACCAGTCCTGTATGAGACAGCCCTAGCATGTATTCAATATGGACGGTGGGTGTTAAGCGCCGAAGTGGTGACATGTAGATTGTAGGAGGACGACTGGGCCTTGATAGCAGGCTGTGAAGCCTATGCCCAGAGTCGGACAAAAAAAAAAAAAAAAAAAATGGTTTTCTGTACACCGGGAAACCACTTACTACGCTGGGTGGTAACCATATAACCAGATTATGGCGCCTGGTGGTTTAGTGGGTAAATAAGTTGCTCCAATCAGTTAGAGCCTGTACAGGTTTATATCCAAGGAGTGGATGGGGTTATTGCCCATGTAATGCCATTTTGGGATGAGTGAGACTGGTCACTCGCATCTTCAACGTCAGGACCAACTTGCCTAGCCCTGGGCTCCTACGCTCCTCATGGAGCACCACTGGATTAGATGGTGATGATGATGATGGTTATTGTTGTTTTTGTAGTTCCATGTTCATCTAAATGTGAGCCCAGTTGACTGCAGACTGAATTTACTCCACTCCTGCAGGCCGCTATTCTCCTTTTGAGGGAGAAGTCAGTCTCGTACCCTTAAATGTTCAGGACTATGGTAGTCTAGCTTCTGGATTCTATGCTCTAGAGGGGACAGTATGTGATTAACAGTTTTGTTACAATATGTGGGAGGTGGTGGCAGAATCGGTAGAGAGGTGGCCTGCAATCTTAATGAACCCGGTTCGAATCTCGGCTGGGGCAGGGAACAGTTTAAGGATTTGAATTCATAAAAAGCAGATTTTTCTGATCTACCAAATGACCCGCCGACATGTCATAAAAGTACCCCCACTTATACCAGTACACCAGTCCTGTATGAGACAGCCCTAGCATGTATTCAATATGGATGGTGGGTGTTAGTGCTGAAGTGGTGACATATGGAGATGTAGGAGGACTACTGGGACTTGGGAATAGGCCCTGAAGCCTTTGCCCAGAGCCGAACATATGGGGGGGGGGATCCTGTTAAAAAGTTTATGGTAACGAACGCAAAATTAGGACACAACAATGCTGATGATGATTACGGTGATGGCGATGATGATGATATACTGGTAATTGATTTTCAGCTGACAGGGGTATTGGGGTGGGATGCCATCATGTTGTGACACAAATATGACTGAGCTGCTCCACTGCTTGGTAACACAGATATCCTTCAGCTCCCTCCCTCTCTCTCAAAAGGAGGAGAATGAGCTGCTGGAGGGGAGCAACTGAAGCCAGCAGTCCATGGGTTCGTGTTCAGATGAGACTGAAGTTGTGATGATGACAACTACTGCTACAACTACTGTGACTGCTACTAATATTACTCAGTTGATACATGTTATTATTGTATTGTTCAGGTGTGTGGTACAAGGACAGTGCTAGCTAGTGCAACAGTTGGTGATGTGGTGCAGGTGGTGGCACAGCTGCTCCGCCACCCCAGTCTTATGGATGCCATTGAGCGGCCCAGAATCACAGTCAAGCCTGGCATTGAGTCTGTCTTTGTTGAAGGTAAGTCAGATTAATCAGTCAATCAATCCAATGACTCCATGCTTCCTCGTAATGGAATCTCGTTATTGAGGTTGGTTATGGTACGGCTGATGTTTTCTATGGAATGGAAGCTTATCGAGTACCCAAACCAGCTAATCAGTTCCCAACCTTTTGTTTTTGTTTGTGAAGGCTCCAACATGCTTGCATGCATCAGCGGCATTCCATGCTGCTTGATCTCTGGCAGCTTCCCTATTTCGTCCCTTAACCCTGAGGTCACACTCAGTGACCTCATCCCAGGTCTTTTTTGGTCTGCCTCTCACTACCCTACCCCCAACATTAACACTTCTCACTTGTAGATTGATTAACAGAGTAAATCATGTGATTCCATCCAACAGATTTATGTAAAGTGTACAGTATGTATCAAGATCAACTTACACCTCAAAGAAGCATATTGGATTGGCTGTTGCTGTTTTCTTATCAGCAGACTGTACTCATTTTGTGCAACTGTTTCATTCGCAAGTAAAACTGTGTAGAATCAGTGTATATTTGCCATCTATGTTTTATCTGAGAAAGAAACTTTTTTTTTTTTTTTTTATAGCAAAGTCAATAGTACATACATTTTGCTTAGCCTTATAATAGCCACTCAGTAGATAATATTTTATAAAGAATATGGCAGTCATGCTCACTTTTTGTTACAGTGGTTCCACAAAAGAAGCTACACTGTGAAGAGTGTTTCATTGAAACTAAGTCCACTACTCAGGTCTGAAGAAAAATTGTTGCCATGTATCAAAGAAAACTACAGTAAGAAGGTTTCATACTGCCAGTTTAGGGAAGTGGCTAGGGAATGTTGTGTGAAATAAAGTTGCAGAATGTCAGCATGTTACCAAACAGGAATAAGTCAAGAATATGTTAATGGCCTACCTTGCAGTAGAATATGTATAGTTTCAGACACAGGGAACAGACATGACATTAGTCTCTACGAAGAAGCACTGGGTTCCTTTTTTGACTGTTTAGTTATGGTGAGGGGGAAGGGATGGAGTGGTAGCAGATGAAGTTAGATGAAGAAGATGCTATCATTTCATCCTGCCTCTCCACTGTAGCTTGTCAACCAAGAGTGACCTAGTGCTTGTGTGTAGGAGCTAAGATAGTGTCTTTGTTTCATGTGTGAGAAACTGCTCTGTTGCATATGTTTCCATAATAACCTATTTTTTTGTAGATATGGGGAAAGGTAAGCGTCTTCAAGGAGCTGTCCGTCTTAACCTTACCGCCATGAACCACAACCTGCAGATGTTACAGCTGCCCTACATAAGTGTTAATGGTGTCACCAAGACGAAGGACTCACTCATGTCGTGGTCAGACTCTCGTGGTGGTGGTCTTGCTCACCGCCTTCAGCCTGCCCTCCAACCACACAATGCCTCCACACATACCTTGTAAGGGTTAACACTTAGGCACAGATCTTATATCTGTGGTAAAGCATGCATATCCTTTAAGAGTTAACACCAATGTTCCCTTTTATTTGCACATGTGTGTGACTGCAGCAGGACACAAAGTGCTGTTCATATAATGCAACTCCCAAGCACCCAGAAATGAGTTTGTGTTTTCAGTTATAAATACACTAACAAGATTTTTAGTTTTCATGCCTTTGATTTGCATTCTTACTGACAATTCAGTACAGTTTTATGAGATTCATACTGTGTTTTTTAAATGCATTTTTACATTCTTTGTGGTGGAACCACACTATTATTACACATTCCAACATTCATTCTCTTCGTGGATGGAAAGCTTTAAGGGAACATTGGTTAATACAGTAAGTTAAACTTCACACCCAGGGAACAAAACATTGCCTGCACTACGTGCACACCTCCCAACTGCTGAGTATGTTGATCATTTTGAAGAGTGCAGTACAACATGTATTTTCCACCAGGGAAGTAAATACCTGAGAACTTTTATTTGATGAGATTTCATGGGCAGAGTTTGAAATTTACTGTATAATTTAGTGGGGATGCAGTCTGACAAGTAATAACAGTTGCTGCTCATGTACTTTATAAATTGCTGTATGTACTTTTTTTTCCCCAAAGTTTTGAATAATTCACAAATTTTTTTTTTAACCCTTTCTCTGCCATGGATGTGCTTGGGTGTTACATTGAGGCTAAATTCAGACTGTTTTGTAATGGTGAGGAACATTCTAAAGCTTAAAGGAAACAACATTGAAACTATGGACACCTGAAATTTGTCTCAGCTGAATCAGATTGTGTTGTAGTAGCCTGTGTAAGATAATGATGTGCATAGGTAAACATTTAGCTGAAACTTCTCTGCCGGATGTGGTGATGGAAGGGGCTACTATTTTTATGTGATAAGAACATAAAGCACTCAACAAAAGCATAGGAGAAGAGAGTGTACTGTCTTGGTTGGAATGAGTAGTATGGGAGGCACATAACAAAAGCTTAGAAGAGAGTATCCTGTGTATGGTCTGAGGAGGAGTGAGAAGTATGGGAGGTACAACAAAAGCATAGAGAGTATAGTGTTTGTGGTTTGAGGAGGAGTGAGAAGTATGGGAGGCAGACACCAAGATAAGATAGCAGAGGATTGTCCATGAACTTTTGCTCGTGGTTGTCCAGAGAAAGGGAAAAGGTTATGGCTATACCGTCCAGTTTAGTCTAGCGATTTTGTCTTGTAGAGTTTGATATCTTTGTTAGTTAATGTTATTCTTGTTATATTTATGATTATTATTGTTATTTTTCTCAGAATATGATAACAATTCAAGGGTTGTGCTCAGTATAACCATGTTATTTTGTCAACAGTTCTATATAATGAAAATTGAAATGGCCTTATGTAGTACCTGAGCATTATTCACCATGTTTTCAAAATTCTATTTACGTCAGCTTCATCACTAAAGTGGTGTTTTATCATACATGGATATATTTTATTTATGGTGATTTTATGCAGTGAAGGAGAGATTGTTCAGATGGGGCTAATAGATGTACCTTTCACGTATCTCTTCACTACAAAAGGTTTCCTTTAAGTTCACATCCACACCAGATGATTGCTGGCATAGGTGGGTATGGATGGGATTGTGATTGAAAAGTTTAGAGGAAGGATGGGACTGGAAAGTATTGATGTTGTGATGAGGAGGGGTAGATTGAGATGGTTCGGGTATGTTGAGAGGATGGAGGATGACATTTGTGTGTGGAAGTGAGGAGTGGAAATGTTGGGGGTAAGATTGTGAGAGGCAGACAAAAAAAGACCTGGGATGAGGTTAGGGAGTGTGACCTCAGGGAAGGGACTGAATAGGGAGGCTACGAGAGATTGAGCAGCATGGAGAGCCACCATTCGGTGACCAGTGCCAATGCATACAAGCATGTTGGAGTCTTTATAATCGATAACCCGTATAAGTGACCCCACTGGATGTGGGTGGGTGCAGACAAGAGCCCCTATGGATTGTGTAGTGCTGGATTCCTGCCTGTGCCAGCAATCATTTGGTGTGGACATGGCCTAAGACAAAGGAAATCATCTGGAGGTTGCAAGAATATGGGGAAAAAAATAAATACTAGGTCACATAATTAAAGGGTTAAAGAGGTAATACGTATATTACAGTATTAGATTTTTTATAACTTTAATTATTATACTTTGTTTTTATTGATGATCAACTTTATCCATGCATGATTTACCCCCCCATCATTTCATCAGTTGTAGCACCTAGAATGCTATCAGTCTCAGATTCAGTGTAATAAACTCCAGTTATCTGTGTTTTCCAGGATTTGATAACCTGAGGCTGGTAATATATAAGACAGCAAGAGTCAGGAAAAGAAGTGTTGATAGTGGAAAATCTACAAGGGAGAGATGTCACTAGAAAAATGAGGCCTAGAATACATAGTAGGAGAGGTTGAGGATAATCAGAATATATATAAGGTGAGACATATGGACTTGTGATGAAAGCTGAGTGCACAGAGTTGTAAGCAAGCCCTGAATCATTTGTAGTCATCTTTGAAACACTTGTAATTATGAAATGTGATCAGCCAGCATTAGCATTACAATATACAGTCAGCAGTGATACAGGAAGGTGAGACAAAGGACCAGATTACTGTTACCATTATTACATCATCAGCATCCAGACCTCCTTTCCCACCCTATGGCAGGGTGAGGAGTAGCAGTGTCCAGACAGCCCAAATTTGCTCAGTCCATTGGGCCATGTTTCCAATCCATTATAATTATTACAGTATTATTATTATTATACTGTTACTACTACTTGTACCACTACTACTACCACTACCACTGCTGTTGCTACTACTTTTACTACTGTGTTATTATTTATTATTATTATTATTATTATTATTATTATTATTATTATTATTATTATTATTATTATTATTATCACATACTAAAATAATTACTAGAACAAATTTACTTTAAAAATTTGGGGCTTGTTCACTCCTTTGCACTCAAAGTTTTGATAATATGTCCCTGAATGTTTTAATCCCAGGTGGTAGAGAGAGAATTACCTCAAGATTCCATGTCTATCTTAAAAGGCAACTAAAAAGTGGATTTGGAGACTCACTAACCATCACTTTAATAGGAAGACTAAAGGGAGAAAGGAGAGTGTATCAGTATAGTTTTAGAAGTGGAAGTGCATTCATTACATACCCAGACCAGTGCAAAGAAAGGATATTTTTAGGTATTTTTAGTTCTTCAGTTCCACTCCCTTTAGTTGCCTTTTCTGATGGGTATGTGGGATGGTATGCCTTCTCCTTTGTCCCCTGGGTTTATTACTAGGGTCGTATATCGTACTGTAGTGACACTATAAGGTAGACAGTGTTCTGTTTCTATAGTAGAGTATAATTTTGCTGGGTTGATTTTTCTCCCAATGCAGTAGAAGTTGTTGATTTTCTGTATCAGGTAAGTGACCATTGTGTGTACTGTTGTTTGAGATTGGCCCACTGTGTTGTAAATCCCATTGGAAAAGCACCTGGTGATCTGTTGGTTATGATACCCTAGCTTGAGAGTAGGTCCAGCCATGCACTTCAGCTCAGTCCCCAAGAGGTGACTGGAAGTTTGTTTCATGTCGTGCGCTTAGGGAAAGTAGACTGATTTACCCACCCTTAAATGTACTAGAGTGTGATAGCCCAGCCTTTGACCCATACACATCAAAGAAAATAATGTGGTTAGTTGGCAGTTACCATGTTTACTAGAAACAGTGACAGTGATAGTTACATTATACCAAGGGAAGGGTAACAAGTGTGTAATAATCATTGAAGGAAAATTTGTCATGGTATATCAGGGAAGGTGAATGGTAAGGTATTGCATATTCAGATAAGTACAGTAAGACCTCACTGTAACGGACTAATTGGGGCTCAGGCCAGTCCGAAATATTCGATTTTCCGATAAAAGCGACATCCGGACTTACCCCTGCTAATCTGGACTTTTTCCGATATATCGGACATTAGTCCGGATTTTTTCGGTAGTTTTCACCACCATTGCGGTATTGTACTGTGTTTTACCTTCACTACATTAATCAAATGGTATAATAATACTGTATTGTGCACTGAAAAACATGTCTTTTACTTGTCTTATTGTGGTGAACATAGCTGAAGTTGTCAGGCAGTCCGGACTGATTCTGGCTATATCGGACTTTTTCCAATATATAGGAGTTTAGTCCGGTAGCTCCTTGAGTCCGATAAAAGCGAATTCCGGTGTACTGAAGTCCGTTATATCGAGGTTTTACTTACTTTATTGGTGCAAATTCCGTGCGAAATAGCCTGACGAAACAGACAATCGAACGTGCTGTAAGATGACCCTATCCCATGGTAGTAGCACTGCTTTCATGAGGAGGCACTACAGCACATCAACATTTTATATCTTATCCATAGTGGAGTAATTGTTGTTATTCTTTGCACATTCACATGAAAGCCTATTACAGTATCCTTCCTTGGTTTCTTGGTCACGTCAGATTGTACTAAACGTATAGGATAACATAAAACCTCTCGCATTATTTTTGTTTTCCACAAGGAGATTAGAGAATGACAGACTAGTGGAGTGTACGTGAAGTGAGGAGGGGAGGTGGGAATGAGGATGAAGTAGAGGGGTAGATGGAGAAGTATATGAGAGAGGGGAGTGCGAGCTGGAGATAGGGCAGTCTGGTGGTAGAGGGCAGGTTGATTTGGAGGCAGTTCATTTGTGGCCACCACTTTAAGGTGTCTGACTAGATAGTGAGTTACAGAAGGTGAGCAACAAGGTGGGTTTAGAAAGCATAGAGGTGTACAGTATTGATTACATAATGTTTTTAGAACAAAGATATTGATTCAGATGTGTATTGATCAGAAAATGCAGTATGTTATACTTAGAGATGGAGAAGGTTTATGATGGAAAGGGAGGGTTTATGGAGAGTTTGTTGCAAGCAGTAGGGTACTTTTATGAAGGGAGTAGTGCATGTGTGGAGAATGGGAAGAAGCAGTGATATCTTGGTACTGGTGTAAGAGAGAGTAAGGGACTATACAGTACTGTACTTTTAGCTTCCGCATTAGATTTTTAAGGACAAAAAAAGAAATAGGGCTGTAAGGAGGAAACGTCAAATGGGAAATAGATAGATGGAGATAGGTAAAAGAGAGGGTGGGGTTTTAAGTTAATTCTGAATATAGCATCACTTAAAAAAAAATGAGAAGGGGGGTTAAGGATTATAAGGTTACTGAAACCTTCAGTGTCATTTTTAAAAGGAAATAAATGGAAAGGTGATGAGAGAGGGGGGGTTAAGGACTGTAAGGTGATTCAAACTCGTCACATAAAAAAAAAAAAAAAGGAAAGGAGAGAGAGAGAGAGAGAACGAGCTTGTTTGTTGTTTTGTCAGTGTGTTGTGTTGTTTTCCAGGCCACTCGCGTGCCGTCTCTGCTCGGGGACAGTTGCTGGGAGATGATTTGTACCCTTTCACACCTAGGTCGTGTTCTTATGTGTTCTTGCTATCTCTGACTTTTGTAGTCGGTTTTGGATGTACATTTCGAACTATAACGCCCTCAAGCGGAGGACTTATGTTTGATGGTTTTACGTCCATTTTAATTGCTGATCAGATTTTTGTTTTGTTTATTTCAGTATTTTTGCTTTATAATAGTATCAGAGGCTTTAATAGAAAATAAAGTTGTTTAGAAATACCAGGCACAAGAATATGCATGTCCTCCCAAGAATCGGGCTAGAAGAGCCAGTGTCCCTGAGTTAATGACAAACCGATTTGAAATTAGCTCTGTGCAGTCTCCCTACAACATCCAAGACGGATAAAGGTGCCTCCTTACTACCTCCAGAGATGATTCTCTGGGATTTATTCGTAAAGGTTCTTAATAAAATTTGAATCCCTGTACTTCGTGATTCTGTATAACTTCAAACTTTTTAGGCCCTTATTGATAACTTGGATTCACAAAAAAATTCCTTGGTCGAGAGTCAAAAGTTTATATGAATATGAAGCCAGAGTCATAATGTGTCATGTTGAGTTTTGGGCCTTTTTTGGGGGGGAGGGGGGAACTAGAGGCCTTGCGTGTCCGTCAGTAACCAGCTTGATTGTTCTGCTTTTAAGGCCAGTCGGCCCAGAAGTAGAGCTATGAGGCAAAGAGTGTAAGAACGAGGACAGAGACCATGACAAGGAGGGTATGTAAGAATGAGAATATCAACTGGAAAAAAAAAATCTTCGGGAAATGTAAACTAAGTTGTATCGATCGACAAGGAGAGAGAGAGAGAGAGAGAATGACTTACGAAATGTAATTTGAACCTTTCTCGGTAGACTTGCATGAAAGGGACTGCCAACACAAAGACCTTACGATGCAAAAAGCTTAACCCCTTCGCTACGAATCTTAGCTTAACCTCGTCCATCCGCCGACCTTTTCTGGGTGTATTTTTGTCTNGGTGAGATTAAAGATCACGGAAGGGCTGAAAGAGAGATGGTGCAGTCATCGCGGAGGTACGGTATGCGCTTTGTGAGTTTCGTTTCGTTTATAAAGGCTTCCACTAATTTACATGCGTTGGCCTTGGTCACCTAATTGCGGTTCTTAATCCTGCTCGATCTCTGGTAGCCTCCCTATTCCATCCCTTATTCTTGAGGTCACACATTATGATCTCGTCCCATGTATTTATCGGTCTGCCTCTCGCAACCCTCCCTCCATCGTTCACACTTACTTTCTGCACCCATTTGTCATCCCCCATCCTCTCCACATGCCCAAACCACTCAGTCTGCCTCTGCACATCACAAAACCTATACACTCCAGTCCCATCCTTCCTTCCATCCTTTCCACATGCCCAGACCATCAATCTGCCCCTCCTCATCACAACACCAATACACTCCAGTCCCATCCTTTCTCCCATCCTCTTCACATGCTCAAACCATCTCAATCTACCCCTCCTCATTACAACACCAATGCACTTCAGTCCCATCCTTCCTTCCATCCTCCCCACATGCCCAAACCATCTCAATCTACTTCTCATCACAACACCAACACACTCCAGTCCTATCCTTCCTCCCATCCTTTCCACATGCCCAAACCATCTCAGTCTACCCCTCCTATTTACTCTTTCTAGTACCAGACGATTTTAGGTTAGGAAAGACGTCTGGTAGTGGTGATTAGAAACAAAACCCCTTCAGTTCAATGACGCGTTGTAAAGTTAATGGTACTGTGCTCTGTTCACTTTGGTTTGGCCTAAAACTTCCATCTCTTCTTCCTGATTGCTGAGTTTTAACGTGAGATTAGTACTAGAATACGATGCTAGTCACGAAGAAGTGCCGTGGAAGGGATTTGAAGCCTCAGTATTATCTTATTTTGCCATTAACTTTCAGGAAACAGTTTGCAAAAGAATAACACTAGAATATGATGCTAGTCACGAGGAAGTGCCGTGGAAAGGATGTAGAGCCACAACATTGTCATAATTTGCCATAATTTTCAGGAAACCGTTTGCAAAAGGGAATAATGTAAGCCATACTCAAACACAAAGATATAATGCTAGTCACGAAGAAGTGCGATGGAGAGGATGTAGAA
>JAGKTI010001182.1:0-22691 GCA_018397915.1 Birgus latro
ATACTGTATTTTCATTCATGAAAAGTATCATGGCCACCATCCTGCTTCCCCCCACCAGTTCCTTCTAACTCGTGGCAATATCCCATTTGCCTCTTAACTTTACTCAAATGCCACTATCAATAATTTACTGCATAACACAGTAATTTTTAAGCATGGTTTGGACACAATAAAACTCGCAATAAAAACCAAAAAATTATATTCTTTCATAACCATTCCGACTCACGTGGCTCACCCTACTCCCCCCTCCACCTTCCTGTGTGTAACCTATCATTATTCAGCACCTGGTGAAGGATCCTTCAGAGCAAATCCCTCAAATTCATTACCCATTATCTTCAGGGTCATCGTTAAGGAACAGTGAATCATCCTCCTGACTGTCTTCACTGGCAGGAACTGAATCATGTACAGGAGCTGGAGGTATAGCTTGTACCTTGTGTGCCGTGTAGTGTACCATGCTTAATTTTAAGCACTTTTCAAATATTGTACCATGCACTTTACACACCTTATTATTTATGATCTTACAAACTAAAGATGTTCACTTTGTCTGTCTATTTCACTTATCACTCATCGCCCTCGAGCAGTATATTAGGGACTTCTGGGGAAATAATATAGAGGGGAAATGATGTGGGTCAGACTGAGGCAAAGCACGGGGGGACAACAGCGATGCCGCCAGACCATCACCAACCGACGCACGAACACACAAACTACGCAGACAATATGGCCGTCCCGGCCAGAGGTTAGGCTGTACAGACTGCTTCTGGCTTTTTCAGAGTTTTCCTGATATATAAAAAATTATTCCGGTCGGCTCCCTGACTCTGAAAAAAGCTAATTCTGATCTAGTGAAGTCCACTGTAGTAAGGTCTTCTATCTATCTATTGCCAGACGCCTCAACCCCGCACGGGGTGGCTACAAACAAACTGCCGCCATGTCGCTCTGTCCTCCGCCATTTCACTACCCCGCTCCCAACTCAGATCCCCCTCCCTCATGTACCTCTCCACTCCATCCCTCCATCTCATCCTCGGCCTCCCCCTCCCTCTTGCCCCCTCCACCTCACTCACATACACTCTCCTCGTCAGTCTTTCACTCTCCATCCTCTCCATATGCCCAAACTACCTTAAAGTGTTTCTCCTAACACTTCCTATCACGTCACAACCACACCACAACGCTCCTTCACTTCCTCATTTGTTAGTCTGTCTCTCCATGTGACTCCACATGCTCCTCTCAAATAACTCATTTCTACTGCTCTCACTCTTGACTTCTCTCCTTTCAACTGGGTCCAAGCTTCACTTTCATATGTTAGAGTTGGTATCACAATACTGTCATGTAACAACTTTTTCACGTCCATGCTCACCTCCCTGTTTCTTATCACTGCTTTCAACGAACAAGCAACCTTCCATCCCTGCTGCACCCTTTCAAGCATTTCACCCTCCAGACTTCCATACTTACTCATCACACTACCCAAGTACTTAAATGCACTCACATTCTCCATATCCTCCCCATCCAATCTCACTGTAAATTCACTGACTTCACTTCTCTCGAAGACCATCACTTTACTCTTCCCTACATTCATCTTTAGATTCCGTTTCTTACACACTCTCCCAAACTCATCTACCAAGCCTTGCAGCTACCCTTCGTCTTCGCTCAACAACACAGTATCATCTGCAAACAACGGTACAGGGAGTTTCCAAACACTGCCCTCTCGCACTAGGGCTGCTCCAACATCCACTGCCCGACCTTGTATCTCTTTTATAACCCCATCCATATACAGACTGAACAACCATGGAGACATGACACATCCTTGTTTCAATCCAACCTTCAAATGGAAAGATTCACTCAGTTTGCCATGCACACACACTGCAGCCTTACCACCCTCACACATACTCTTCACTGCCTTCAACAACTTCCCATCCACTCCATATATTCTTAATACTTTCCAAAATCCTTGTCTATCCACCCTGTCATATGCTTTCTCCAGATCCTTATCTAGAAACTTTTCCACTAAGGATCTAAGAATGAATATCTGGTCTACACAACCTCTTCCCTTCCTAAAACCTCCCTGTTCTTCTCCAACTAATTCCTCTGTTATTTTCCTAACTCTGTCAATACATATCCTACCATATACTTTTCCTATTACACTGAGATGGCAAATGCCCCTATGATTACCACACACTGCTTTTTCCCCTTTTCCTTTGTACAGAGGAATAATTATACCTGACCTCCAATCCTCCGGGACTCTACCCTCCTCCCACGCCAATCTGCACACCTTCCACATCAATTCTATTACTATCTCTCCCCCATGCTTCAGCATTTCACCACACCATCAATTCCTGGGGCTTTCCCCATTTTAACTTTCTTCATTGCTTCCACCACTTCCATCCTACTGATTTCTTCCTCTCTTCTCACAACCCTCTTTCTCCCCGCCATTCCCCAGCCACTTATACTTGCATTACTTTCATTCTCTAGTGAGGTCATACTGTAATTTAAAAAAAAAAAAAAAAGTTGAATAAAAGAAAGCAAAATCAATATCTGTAAACTTTGTGATGACTGGACACATTACATTAACAAAACTGATGTGTCTTAGACAGATGGAGAGACAGAATGAGGAAACAAAATTCAGAACTGAAGGTACAGTACCTTTCCCTTAACACATCAACCACCTTGCTGAACTCTGCCACTGTGTACTCTCTCCGCATTTCCCCGAGGACACCATCACTCCCTGACTGGACTGGTACATGCAAGAATGCATAAACACGATTGTCTTGCATTATCTTGGCTATCTCCTGTTTGGAAAATAATAGTGTACAAATTACATCTGGTTGTTAGACTGTTCTTTTTCTGACAACACTGACTGATGCAAGTCCACATTTTGATGAAGGAATTAACATGCTGAAGTATAACTTATATACTGTACTGTAAGACAGGAAACCATCTACAATGCTGGATGGTAACCATATAACCAAACATCAGGGTGATGTGGAACCTACTATGGTACCCCTAATGACTCGGTGGAGAGACACAGATGTGGTGTCCATCTGTGAACTAAACCTCCACACTTCCCCACGCCTAATTGTGACAGGGTGCTGTCTGCCAAAAGGGAACATCGGTTCACCGCATGGGACAATAGTGCAGGGCCAGTTGCTTGCCTGTGGTTGATTGGTATGCTCAGCCAGACAGACCAGCATTACTCAACAACAACAACAGCTGTATACAAGGTCTGTCCAAAAAGAAACTAAACTTTTTAAATAGCACACCAACTAGCCGCCACAGCATCATCACAACAGGAGCACTGTGTTACGGTGCCTTTGAGCTTTGGTCTAACACTAACCACATTCCCCATGTCACTTAGTCATCAAGGTACTGTAAAATCTCTCAAAAAATTATCAACCCCTACCTGGACTCAATGGTTCTGTAAATGAACACAAGATGGCATGCAGCTAAAGACTTAACAACTAAAGATGGATCACTAAGACTCACAATAATAATATGTGTCAAACTGACAACTGGCAACTCTCCCTTACTAGGATGGCAGGCCTACCAACATAATGCAAGTGTATACAATAGTCAAAAGCCATTGTCCATTGTGCCACACTGTATTGCTGGGAAAAGGGGCCAATACAGTACTTTTTTGAGAGACTGTACACATTTTTAAGTGAACATGTGTTGTGTCCTTTGCAAATTTTCTTCTATCTCTTCTATTGTATGAAACTGGGGAGGGGTGGGGGAAAGAATACTCTCCCCAGTATCCCTGCTTGTTTTAAGAGGCAACTAAAAAGGGGCCTTTTTCTCTCCAGTCTTTTTCCTTACATTTCTCTTCCGCTCTTCTGTTCTACCTCTCTTCTTGATATTTCTGTGATTCTTCTGGCCTTTATTTTCCCTCTACTCTTACAGTGCCATACAGTCATATTATGGCTTGGTGCTAATTCTTCAGTATTTCTTCCTTCCTTCAGGAAGTCCAAATAAATCTCTTTACTGATTATCTGACCATAGCACTCTTACCTTCACAACTGACCAATGCTGACATGCTTTTTTTGTTCACAGTGACGATGTTCCAACCCACTGCAATGACTGCCTTTTTGTTTTGACGTTGTAGCTGTACACCCACACTGCATCACCTGTTATGGTATTTTTCAGAAAGTTTTCATCAACATCTGAACAATTAAACAGCTCCTGACTGACTGTGACAGTTCTCTTTCTGCTCATCTGTTAGCAGACGCAACACCAATTTTGAGGCAACATGAAGGCATCTTCAGTTTTTCAATTAAAATCACGTGGCATGAACCTTACAGAATCCTACTTCTTCAAAAAGTTCACAGACAATCAGGTCACGATTTTCACGGATCACAGCATGCACTTTCTCAGCATGATCATTGTCTCCTGACGCAGAACGGCCATCCAGATTTGGGATCGTCTTTGGTGGGTGCTCTTCCCGATCTGAACAACTGGGAACATTTGTGTCCATTGCATATGGCTTAAACAATCCTCCCCATGCACCTGTTGTAACACAAGAAAAGTCTCCACAAAAGTTTATCCCAATCTGGAACAGAATTTCTCACAAACTCAACGATCTTCTTGATCCTTCACTGTTTCTGCAACAAATCACCGAGTGCACTAAACACATGTTCACTTAAGCATGTGTACCTTGATGACTAAGTGACATGGCATGAAAAGGCTAGTGTTAGATTAAAGCTCAAAGTCGTCACTACACAGCGCTCCCGTTGCGATCACACTATGCCAGCTAGATGGGGGTGCTATTTAAAAAGTTCAGTTTCTATCTGGACAGACCAATACAGTAATACATGCCCTCACCATTCACACTCCTATATCTTATCACCCAATTTTCACCCTCCTTTCTCTTTACATGTCCAAACCACCTCATACCTTCCCATCAAAATGCAGCATTCAATACCAAATCAGCCTTTCAGCTGCTCAAATGCAATTTGCCATTTGCAGCTCTCTTTTTCCATGAAGCATTGCACATCCATCAGGCCATCCTCATCTTAGTACGTTCAAACTCATGGATCTCATCCTTATTTACTGCCTAAGCTTCACTACCACAAAGAATTTCACTCTTCACACATCTATCTCTATACCTACAGCAAGACACTTAAGGCAAATTGTCTTCATTTTTGCAAAAAAAAAAAAAAAAAAAAATCTGAGAAAATTCCATGAAGTTCTGGCATCCTTCCTCTGTCTCTGTGCAAAGTGATATCATCTTCAGAAATTTATAAGTGTTTTAAAATTGCATTTTTGTACATCCATACCAAGTGCTCAAGTAGCAACTTCAGTGCTCCTACACACATCATGATATAGTTTTGTGCAAAATTTACACAGAAATGCCTTTTTTTTTTCGTAGATGAATCGTTGACTAAATACTCCTTCTTTCAACGTCTGGCATATTTTGAAGTCTCAGCTGTATACTTAGTGCAGCCAGAGGCACAAGACTGAGAGGGAGTATTGCTCCATGACCTGACAACTTCGACGGTCATTTTCGGAGAACATACAGGTATGATTTTTTTACCTTTGGACTCTATTAGCTCCTAAACTAATAAAGCTATACAAAAAAATAAATGTACCACTGGAAAACCCATAAAATTTACTATAAATTCTGCAATTAGAATGTTTATATAATGATGTGTTTGGTGTAGACTTGCCAAACATCCAGGAAACTGGTACAAGAAGAAACACTGATTTTCATCAAAATAAAAAAATGACTGATATTCTTCTATTGCAAATATATTAAAACATATTAAAGAATCTGTAAAGCAACTCTTTATGATTAGTTTGCCACACAGCAAGCATTACTTTAGGAACCTGTTACTTTCTTACAGATAATTTTTTCAAAATTTGCAAAAAAAATCTAAATAAAAATCCAAAAACCAAATTTGATGAAACTTATACACAAACAATCTCTCACATAGGTCAATAACTGATGTAAATTACAGTCTCCTAGCCCTAACAGTTTAGGAGCAACATGTCGAAAGAGACGATGGCCTTCATTCCAAAGGAAGTGGCCATGAACAAATTGCTTCCATGTCACCCTGTCCTCCATAATCAGGCTACTCTCCCTCCAAATAACACCACTCATTAATATACCATTCCACCTTATCCCTCCAGCCCATCCTTGATCTTCCCCTCATTCACATAACTCTCCTAATCAACCTCTCATTCTTTACTCTCTTCACATGGGCCAGACTATACCAGGGTACTTCAGACACTTTTCACCATATCCACATCAACACCACAATACTCCCAAACTTTCTCAATTGTCTGTTTCTCCACATAACTCCACATGACCCTCTCAGACAACTCATTTCCATTCCTCTCATTCTTGACTTCTGTCCTCCCTACAAAGTCCAAGTTTCATTTCCATATGCTGATGTGGAGATCACAATACTGCTGTGCAACAACTGCATCACTTGCATGCTCACCTCCCTAGTCACTGTCATCATTCTCACACATACATCATAACAATTTTCTCTTAGTGTGAAGGATAAAACTTCTCAATGTGAAAGAGAGGTTATAGTTCCTTAACTTCTTTCCTCCACTCCTAACAACAGAACTGACTACAACAAATTTACAAATCATATTAGCCCTAAAGCCACTTGAGATCCTAAAGAATAATCCATTCATCATCCAATCCTATGTTGCCCCATGAGAAGCATAGCGGGGCTAGGCACGTTGGTCCTGACATTTAAGATGCGAGTGACCAGCCTCACTCATCCAAGAGTGGCATTACATGAGCAATAAACCCCAACCACCCCTTGGATATAAACCTACACAGGCCCAATCCAACTGGAGCACCTTAATTACCCACTAAACCACCAGGTGCCATAATTTGGTTATATAGTTACCACCCAGTGTAGTAAGTGGCTTCCTGGTGTACAGGAAACCACTTGGCTTGTAACTCAAGATAGAGTCACCCATAGACTGAAGGAAGAGGAAAGAATGAAGGAAAGAAAGACAGAAAAGGGAGTGTAAAGTCATCTGTAGGCAGAGGGAAGAATGAAGAAAAGAATGACATAAGAGGAAGGAAGGAATTGAGGAATGGGCAGAGAGCGGACACCCAAAGCAGCACTACATCGAGTGAGTGCATGGTCAGCACCCCCACCTACCACCGTAAAGAATAATAATAATAATATTAATAATAACTTTTATAAAATCAGAAAAAAATCCTTGGAGCACTTCAACTGTCACTGAGATTTCATCACTCAAGCCACCATTCACCCTCACAAGGGTGCTTTTCTATCTATCTATCTATTGCCAGATGCCATAATCCCATAAAGGGTGGCTCTTTAACTCTGAGTTAGTTGTTTTAAGGGGAGGGGCACTAACCCTCTGCAAACCTACTTGTTGGCACACAGGGAACATGTATGAGTTGGTTATGGGGTTACCACCATGTAGTGTAAACTGTTTCCTGGTTTACAGGGAACCATTAGGATTGTCACTCAATGTAAAGCTACCTGAAAAGGAAAGAAGAGTAATAAAAGGTGACAGGAAAGATGGGAGAAATAGGAAGAGAGAAGAGCAGACAAAGGAAAGAATGATAAAGGTGAAGGGCGAAGAAGGCAGCACTACATCAAATGAGTGGATGATGGTTGCCACCATCTATGGGTGGTTCTGCCCTTATATACTGTCATATCATAACTACAAGACAATCTATTCCATATGCAAAAAGGTGGTAGGTGGGGGTGCTCACCATCCACTCATTCGATATAGTGCTGCTCTGGGTGTCTGCCCTTTCCTCTCTTCCTTCCTTCTTCCTCTGTCTTTCTTACCTTCATTTTTTCCTCTTCTTTCTGCCTATGGGTGACTTTACACTCACTCTTCAGTTTTTCTTTCCTTCATTCTTTCCCCTTCCTTCTGCCTGACAAGCCAAATGGTTTCCTGTACACCAGGAAACCATTTACTACAATGGGTGGTAACCATATAACCAAATTATGGTGCCCGGTGGTTTAGTGGGTAATTAAGACGCTCCAATTGGATTGAGCCTTGGCAGGTTTATATCCAAGGGATGGTTAGAGTTTATTGTTCACATAATGCCACTCAGGGATGAGTGAGGCTGGTCAATCTCATCTTAAACTTCAGGACCAACTTACCTAACCCAGGGCTTCTCCGCTTCTCATGGGGCAACATAGGATTGGATGATGGATGGACTATTTAACAAGAAATAAGACAAATGTTTTACTGTGACGAAGACAGTACCAGACATACATTTCAATTATCCACACAAACATTATGCAAGTTAGCTGTCCTCTACCATGAACTCAGACACCTTATTGGTCCTACTTAATTACACTCCTAAACTGAAGCAACCACCACCTCAATATTTAGTGGAAACTATGGTCAGGATAATTACAAATGCATATCCTTTTTCCTCTTCCACACAAAATTATCTGCAGATGGCTTAAGGAAAAGATAAAAGAATAGTCTCTTCCCTCTTCCACACCCAAAATTATCTCAGTTACCTCCAAATGGTCGAGGATGTAGGGTGGGTTAGTCATGCCAAGTCTGAGGCGACATCCATCTGGTATGACATCAACCAACTGCCACAACAGGTCTGGCAAAGTGACCCCGATGTCTCGACCATACGCTCCCGTGTCTTCAGAGGTCAACCATATTTCGCACACACCCTCACTGAACGACTGCTGGGCACGTGCCACTATCTCTTCTGTAATGGATGACAGGCAGTCCTTGTTATATGACAAAAATATGTTTCAACATTTCAGTTTCTTTTCATACACTTAATACTGTAAACTTGGAGAAACTGACAAATCAGTGTTATAAGTAGCAATGAAACTTTAGCACACTTTCTGTAATTTATGACAGACTTAATGGGGGAAAAAAAAAGAAAGGACTCCAAAAATGGGAACTTATCATGAGAAATTACTGTATCTTCAAGTTACTCTCTGCAATATGGTAGGTCTTTCTTGAGTTGACTAACAAAGAGTCTGAGAGAAGACAGAAAATGAAAAAATAAAAGATATCACCATACTACAAGGGTTGATGTAAATGAATTCTGACTCATTCAGTATGCCTGAAATTTCCAAAGCAAAATAAAATTGTCTATAGGTAACAAGGGTGATAACTAAAGATGTTATCATAATGATAGTTAAGTACAGTACAAGATATCTAAAAGATCTATATCAATTTTGTATAACAGCTACTACATTTCCTTCATCCCCAAACCATACCAGTACATTCTTAATGACTTACTGTTGTTTTTGCTGAGTAACCCTGTCTGTCTGACTGAGCAGACTCATCAATTACAAGCAAGTAACTGCCCCTGCATGGATGTCCTGTGAAGTGAACTGATGTTCCCTTGTGGTAGATAGAGCCTCGACCCAGCGAAGCATGGGGAAGAGTGTAGAAGTTTGGCTCCCTGGTGGATACCGCATTTGCATCTCTCCACCCAGTTATCAAGGGCATCATATTAGATTCCACATCATCATATTACTTGGTTATATGGTAACTACCAAGCATTGTAAATGGCTTCCTGAGTTACAGGAAACCATTTGGCTTATCACTCAGTGCAGAGCCACCTGAAGTGGGGGGGGGGGAAGTGACAGGAAGGATAGGAGATATAGGAAGAGAGGAAAGCAGACATAGAAAGAGAATGATAAAAGTGAAGGAAGAAGTAGGTAGCACTACATCAATGTGAGTGGATGATGAGCACCCCCCATCAACCACCTTCTTCACCCCTTAACCGCGGGTTGTCACTTTCGTGACGATCGGGTGCAAAGGATCATACCGCAAGGCGTCACTTTTGTGATTTTGTGTTGTTTTGAATTCGCCCAGGCTTTCAGGTGGTGACTTGTATCATCTATCAGCACTGCCAATGTCCAACAATAGTCAGAGCTGCTAATGTCATCAGTACTCCCATCCATTGTTGACAATTAAACCATTTTCCCCCGTTCTAGACTCCCCTCCATTACGCTCTCATGTCGTCTGCTCAGTCACTCTGCGCTACGTAAAACTTCCCCGGATTTTTCCACTGATTTCATCCATTGAAATGAGCCCTATGCCCTATTCTTATACAAAATAATATATAAGTAATCCCTCTATTATTCGGACGTCCAATACTCGGATATACTCACTATTCAGATATTCTGGGCTGCCCAACCCCCCAAATGCAAAAAATCCGAACAAAAATCGATAAATTTTCGATTTTTCGGGACCGCGTCAGTTTGAATTTCCCGCGCGCGCCGATCCGCTCTGTTTACAGTCGTGGCGCCACTATCGGTCGCCATTACCCACTCCCCTCCTCCCTCGTCAACAACTCCGAAAATGGCGGCCGAAGTGATTGCTTTTGTGGTGATACCCTACCTCCTACAGTGCATTATACTGCTCTTCACCTTCTTCATCATGTGTGTGATGATGGCCCCGCCTCCTGAGAAGAGGAAGAAAGTGGTTCTGACTCTGGAGAAGAAGAGGCAGATATTGGACAAGGTGGACACCGGCTGGCCAACAGGGCGCATCTTACGTGAGTTCAACCTCCCTCGCTCCACCTTGTTTGATATCAAGAAGTCCTGAGACAAACTACAGCAGTACATGGCTGATTTCGCATCGAAGACCAGACGAAACTTGCAGAGGAAGGTGATGTTTACTCCTAAGTATGCAGACATCGACCGCTCCATGTTGATTTCGTATCGACAACAACGTGCTGCTGGTGTGTTGGTACGTGGAACGGAGCTGAAAGCTGCTGCTGAGAAGTTCACAAGGCTCCATGGATCGTCACTAGACCACACGGGAATTTACTGTTGTGTACAGTGCAGTGAAGTGATGTTATTCCAGTTATAAAAAAAAACTTGGTGAAAGTGTTGGTGAGAAGTGCTGGTGATTCTCAAGTGGAAAGGTGTGTCAGGTGCAACGTCTTCCTGTCAGAGTCTGAGATGATAGAGTGGGTTATTACATCAGGACAGCCGCTTTTTGTTCGTAAGTACCCTAACTTCATGCCTAACCTGTTTTCGTCATGCTGTACATGTGTTAAAAAATTACCGAAAATGTTAATCATAATTTCCTGCTTCCTATTTAATTTTTCCATGCATGGTTCTTAAGTAAAACAGCTAGAAAAAAGGTTGAAGCAGTGAATTTCATGTCCGGTCCCAACCTAACATTGTGTTAATCATAATTTCCTGCTTTTAATTTAATTCTTTCATGCATGGTTATTAAGTGCACCAGCTATGAAAAAGGTTGAAGCAGTGAATTTCATGTCCGGTCATAACCTAACCTAACCTAACTTAACCTAACCTAACCATTTTTCTGGTAGCAATTAACATCATTTACTGTATTTGATGCTTTGTATCCAATGATTTAATGCATAAAATGTGAGAAAAGATGATTTCCATGTCCGATACTTACTTATACTATGCTGGCAAGTTCTGAGCTCCTATGACTCACTCACCCCTAAATCATCATTTTTTGGTTAAAATTCAGTAAATTCATGCTATGTGTGCATTATTTATGAGAAAAGGGACCTAAATAAGTGCTATACATGTCCACTAGGAAGGTAGGAAGGTAGTTTTCTGATTTAGGTTAGGTTGGGTTAGGGTCATGAAAAACCAGTGCTGGAGCTTCAGGACCAATATCCGGACAAAACCAATATTCGGACATGCCTTTGGCTCTATTACAACGGATATTGGAGGGATTACTGTATATATATATATATATATATATATATATATATATATATATATATATATACAGTATATATATAAAAAATAAGGTAACTGATAGTACCATACACCTGGAATTGGCTAATTATCACTTGGCAACATCCAACCTGCACTCGTTTGCTAATTTCCCCTGCTTTTTTCCCCGTGAAATATGCTGTATAAGCTATTCTCGTAATATAAATGTATATAAGAAAGGAAGGGAGAAGCCTGAGTGATATTTATATTCACCTGGAACTACCTAATTTATTAAGTACAGTAAAACCTCGATATAACGGGCTTCAGTAGAACGGAATTCGCTTTTATCGGACCCGAGGAGCTACCGGACTAAACTCCTATATATAGGAAAAAGTCCGATATAGCCAGAAAGCAGTCCGGACTGCCTGACAACTTCAGCTATGTTCACCACAATAAGACAAGTAAAAGACATGTTTTTCAGTGCACAGTACAGTATTATTATACCATTTGATTAATGTAGTGAAGGTATAACACAGTACAATACTGCAATGGTGGTGAAAACTACCGATGCAATCCGGACTTATGTCTGATATATCGGAAAAAGTCCGGATTAGCAGGGGTAAGTCCGGATGTCGCTTTTATTGGAAAATAGCATATTTCAGACTGGCCTGAGCCCCAATTAGTCCGTTATAGTGAGGTCTTACTGTATTGTCTAGATCTCCTACGACTTATTTCATAGCATATACATTAGCAGCTGACATTTTCAACTCTTGGCTACCGAGATACATACATATTCAATTCACTGTCGTCCTTCAAGGTGGAATAACACCGCAGTCGCGCCCCTCCATTTCCGCCACTTTTGCACCCATTATAAAAGGTCCCGTGACCTCTACCCCTACTAAACATCGTGTGGGAAGCGGTAAAGGACTGTAGATATATATAAGTGTAATAAAGTACTAGAAATAATAAAATGTGAGTGTGTACATGAATAAGAAGTTACAGAATATGAGCGGCAAACTGGCGCAAGTGGGAGGCTCGTACGCGCTCGTATTTTACATTGCTTTCGCAGTGTTTTTTTTTTTTGAGTATGGATTCCAAACTACTTGGAAATCATTGAATAGTTTTTCTAGTGATAATATCAGGCAGTGGTATTCATATTATAGGATGTCGGGAAGTGTAAAGTGGAGACTTAGTTACCCAACTTCAGAAGTCTCCACAAGTCCTATGGTAGTCGACGAGTGCTAAAAAAACATCCCATGAGAAAGCTGAAGGTATGTGTCATAAGCATATGTAATTATAATACTCTATGACTAATAATTGATTTTTGGCAAATATTTTTAATAAGTCAGTCGGAGCACGGATCTGCCCCTCGGGATGGGCACGGCACGCCTCCGACAACCCCGCGGTTAAGGGGTTAAGAAATATGAAAAAACTGAAACTGGTGTCCTAATATATTTATCATCGCATCTAATCTATACATGTACTTTTTATATAAAATGTCTTAAAAGTCCACCCATGACTGTCCAATAATGTAAAGTATATGCAATAAAGATATTATCTCAAGAGCATACAACTTCATTTCAAATGACATTGAAAAGAAAGTTGAAAATGCCAGTTACATATAAATTTCTGCAAAATGCAAATTACTACAAATCTTTTGAAAAAACACATGCAGCTAACCTATAGGATAAGATCCCAGTTCTCCTCGTGCATGCTTAGTTTTACAATATGAACACTGGTTGAGACAGCCAGTGTTTATGGAGATGATCTCAATGAGTGGGTTCCTCCTCACTTTGGGCAGGAGAAGCGATGCACCTCCTGTCTTCTTCCCACTCGCTTTCTTCTGGCCCAGTAGTCGTACTGAGTTACCTACAGGATAGATGAAGGACACTGGCACAGTTTGCAGGTAACATTTCAATTAGACATAGAGGTTTAAACACATACAATAATTACTTTACACATCTCATTACTGGTAATTAACTGGGAAATAATTTTAGTTTTTCATACTCATTTATCTTTTGAAAACTGCATAAATAGCTATAATATACTGACTGCAACTGTCCATACCATTTTAAACCTGATATTTATAAATACCCTGTATGCTAATCTGCAAAAACACACAATATGCATTTTACACACACACACACACACACACAAAGTTTCTATTCCAGGAAGGTGAAGGTACCCACCATCAACACACAATATACTGCTGCCTACAGGTATTCGAGCTGTAAACCAAGTGGTTTCCTTATTGGGCTATTGGGAAACTACTTATACTGCCTGGATAGTTAACCATGGACTTATTCCCTAGTCTGTGAGAGAAAGAATACTGCTCTAGCATTCCCTGCATGATGAGCAAGCTAAATGGGAAAAGGTGATGGGGACCACAAATCCTGTATACACTCTAAATTACACAAAACATTCCAGGTGGCTTCTAATCTAGGTCTTGCACCTCTCCGAGGCCCAGTAGACCTAGGCAGACTCATATGGCTTGGTGGAAATGAGAAGCGTGAATGAAGAATATCTATGAGCAGAGGTAGTAAAAGTGTTCAAGGAAGCAAGCTTCAAGGAAATGGTGCTATGCAAGACAAAGATAAAAAGTAGTAGAATGGATGGATCAGAAAGTGTGATAAAAATATGAAAGGACTTGGACTGCTGATTAATTATAAATGGCTGAGGGGAATGAAGTATTATAATTAAATAAAGGTGCATTATGTCAAATGTAAATATGAGTTGGTGAAAGTGAACTGTGCACATATGTCAAATGTAAATACACAATACTGAGAGTTATGATTACAGTAATACATATGACCAAAGTATTTAATGACAGGGGCAGAGGAGAAGGACAGGTTTTACAATCAACCAGAGTGATACAACACATGGCAAGGAGTTTTGGGTTGTCTGGGATGGGAATCTGAACTGAAGAGTTGACACAGGCCCCCTGGATAATGAAATGGATTGCTTTGGAGTGCCAAGGAAGAACAAAATTGGACAGTGCCTGAAGGACATGGGCCACATGAGGCTATGCATTAGTAATTCATACTTTCAAAACATAGTTTCAACACAAAGTACATAAACAGCATAGAGACTAGAAAGAATGCTGATGGGAGCCTGCTTATAGAAAGGTGGATGCATAAATGTGTTACTGACATGAGAACAGTAAGGTGAAAGTGCAGAGATTTGTATGACCATTTTGCTTGAATGAGGTATGCAAGGTGATTTGAGAGGACTTTAGTAGATAAAGGATGAGAGGAATACTCAGAAAGACAAAGAGTGGAATAGCTGTTAAATATAGCAATGGCAAATAAATGTGACTGATGGACACTGGAAAAGTTATAAACAATAAACTTAGAGTAAATGGATATGGATAATCTGTGAAGTGCCTACAACCAGTGTTTGGTTTGGAGTGCCATAGCTGTGTGTGGCTCTGCAAGGATATTAACTAGTACAAAAGGATCACCTTGCTGGGATATGGGAGGTCGAGAGGGAAGTGAAAGAAACAAGAAATATAAGGTTGAGGATGGATGCAGGCAAGGAGTTAGGATGAAAGAATGATGGAATATACAGTACTGGGAGCAAGATGCATGAAAAGGTCAGAGCCGTAACAAGAAAGAAGACAATGGTAAATAATGATTTTGGACAAGCAATAAATGCAAACTACTTTGATAATAAGCCACTACTCCTGGAATGATGTTAAAAGTAACAAGAGGGCATTATGCAAACTAACCTTTCAGTGTCTCCTCCACCACTTCCACCACACGGTCGATTTGTTGCACACCCACTATGCTCAAACCATCCAAGAACTCTGATTTAGGGGCACCTGTCAGCAGGGAATAATATCATCATCATTATCATCTGGACCTCCTTTCCCACCGTAGGGCAGGGTGAGGAGTAGCGATGTCCAGACTGCCCAAATTTGCCCAATCTAATGGGCCACACTTCCATTCACTCATCATTCAAGCCCCCAGAATCTTGGCTCTATTGCATATGCCAAAAACATTTCACCACATTCTGTAGCTTCACATAAATGTATCCGATAAAGTCAATCCAGAAACTGCCACATTAAAAAAGGGTGCCAAATACCTGATCATGCACTTCTCCTCACAACATTCATCCAACCAGCTTGATCTCGTCAGTTCCCTAGCCTCACCGACCTACAAACCTCTCTTCCTCACACACTCATCCACCATATCTCTCCACCTTCTCCTTGGCCCACCTCACCTCTTCCCTCTTTCAAATTTGCTCAAATATACCTTTTTCACTATTCTATTGTTATCCATTCTCTCCAATGACCATACCATCTCAGTACACTCTCTTCTATTCTGGCGTTCACAGACTTCTTCACTCCACATCTTTGACGAATCACATTATTTCGTATCCTATCCACTCTCTGTACTCCACATACGTTCCCCAGCAGTCCCATCTCCACTGCTCTTACTCTTGACTTTTCATTTTCATGCCACACCACAGTCTCACATCCATATGTCAAACCTGGCACTAACACTCCCTCACGTAAGCCTCGTGCAGCTGCAACACTCAAGCCTCTGTTTCTTATCAAGATCTTCATTGCACCAGCCACTTTTCTTCCTTGTGTAACTCTACTTTCCACTTCTTTTGCACATTTTCCTCTCTTTTCTATCACTGTACCCTGGTATTTGAAGTCTCTCACCAATTCCAGTCTCTTTCCATTCACTGTTACATCGCACTGGGAGTCACCTTCTCTCGCAATAACCATCACAATACTCTTTTCTACATTTACTCTCAAGGCACAATGCTCACAGACATCAGCAAAGCTCTGCACTAGTCTACCAAGTTCTTGTCCGGTATTTGCAAGTAGTATTGCATCATCAGCATACAACAAATTTGAGATATTCCATCCATCACCATTCATTACCAATGCCATCCCCCTCTCCATTACTCATGTTTTTACTTCTCTCATCACCCCATCCACATATATATTGAACCACCATAGGGACATCACACAACCTTGTTGCATGCCCACACCAACTGTGAACCATTCACTTAGATGCCCATTAACCCTTACACATGTTTCACTACCATCATAAAAACTCTTGACGACACCTAGCAGCTTACCATCTACACTGTACATGTGCAAACCTTTCCACAATCCTTCTCTGTCCACTTTGTTGTATGCTTTTTCCAGATCCATGAATGCCATAAACACCATATATCCTTCTCACAAGCCTTCTCTGTTATCTGTCTCTAGGCAAAAATTTGATTCACACATCCTCTGCCACTCCTAAAGCCACCCTGCTGATCACCCACTAGGACTTCTGATATCTCTCTTATTTTCTCTGTAATAATTCTTCCATATACCTTCCCTACCACACTCAATAAACTTATGCCATGATAATTCTTGAACTCACTTCGCTCACCTTTATTTTTGTACAGGAGTACAATCACAACCTTTTTCCACTCTGCTGGCATAGTTTCACTCATCCATGCCTCCTTACATATCTCCAACAAGCACTTCAATCCACTCTCCCCACTACACTTAATCAACTCTGCATACACCTCATCAACCCCAGCTGCTTTCCCATTTTTCAGCCACTTTACAGCACTCCACCTGTGCGAGTGTCACATCTCCTGGCACTGCATTCTTTCTCTGCACACCCTCAAAACCAATCATGTTACAGCCGCTCTGCTCTCCCTATTCCCATTCATCAGGCTTTCAAAATATTCTTTCCATCTGGTCCTTACTTCATCCCCATGGGTTAATAATCTACCACCTACATCCTTCACACCGTCACATTTCTTTCCGCTTTCACTTCTACATTTCCGCACCTCTTTCCAGAATAACTTCCTATATGCAGAGTAGTTTGCATTCAGTTTTCTTCCTAGATCATCATTTACCTCCTCCTTTTTCCTCTTCACTAGCCTCTTTACATGCTTCTTGCTATCAATATATTCAGTTCTTATTGCAACTGAACCCCTGTCCTGTAACCACCTTAACCACTTCTTTCTCTTTTCCTCCACTGCTCTCTTAACCTCATCATCCCACCATGCCATACCTTTCTTCTTTGTTGTTACTCTTGCCACACCACACACCGCATTAGCATTTCTAACTAAGCAATCCCTATATGCATTCCACAGGCTGTCCAGATCCATTTCATTCCAATTCACTGATTCTAACTCCTCCCCTACTTTTGTCGTGTATTCATCTGCCATTTCTTTGATCCTCAACTCCTCAACTTCCAGTCTTTTGCCCTGACTGCTCCTTTCTCTCCTGGTCCACCTCTCTCCTTTCAGCTTGACCTTGCATACCACAATGATATGATCTGACAAACCTCCACATCACCCTCTCACAGCCCTCGTATCAGCAACCATTCCCAGCATCGACCTCTCTACAAGAATGTAATCAATCAGGCTTCTTTCAGCATGATCCCAGTTCTCTCTATACCATTTATATTTATGTGCATCTTTGTGTTTGAAATACGAATTACAAATGCACAACCTCCTCTCCTGACACATATTCTTCAGTTGCTTCCCATTATCATGTTCTCCTAGTACTCCATTAGGACCAGTGCCTACTCTTCCATTCATATCACCCATTATGATCCTGGGCATTTCTCCCACTACTTCGATTCACCTCATCCCAAAACCTGTCCTCACATGGTGCATACACTATAATCACCGCCACTTTCACCTTCTCAAACTTGAACCTGACGTACATACACCTCGAGCTGACACTCTTATAGTCTCTCATTCCACTCGGCCACATCTCATTCATCAACAAAGCAACTCCTTCCTTGCATCTTCCTAGCCCATTCATGCCCGATCTTACACATTTCACACCCTCCCACTTCTCCACCTCACACTCTTTCATTTTTGTTTCACACAATGCCATCACGGCATATCTCACACGCTTGAACACATTCACCACTTCCACCCTCTTGCTCTCCTCATTCACACTTCACACATTCCACATGGCCATGCAAATCTCCCCATTTGGTTGGGGCTCTGGGCAGGTATTGGGCCCTCCAAGGCTCTCTGAAACAACAGCCATGATTATGTGATTTAGGATAGGGGAATCTGGGAGACAGTTAATCCTGCCAAAAACTCCGGTTATATGGTTACCACCCAGCGTGGTAATTGGTTTCCTGGGTACAGGAAACCATTCGGCTTGTCACTCAGTGTAGAGATCACATGGCATCTCTACACTGAGTGAGTGGATGATGGGCGCCCCCATCCACCATATTTACACAATGGTATATATATGTAGTACAGTAGTTAACATAAGATTAGGAAAAAAAAGAATTGTGAGTGGTTTTGTTGATGTTGTGCCCCCACATTCAACTGGAACCTGACAAATTGCATAAATTCAGCCAATAAAGTTCTCTCAAAGACCTTTGGTTGAGAGGATGATGAATGATTACCTGCACACTCAAACATCGATTAATGCGACATTCAGTAAACAAGGTTTTGAAGTCACACAGTCACCTACTCTGCGGCAAAGCTCGAGTAACACGGACCTTATTTCAAAGTTAAGATGTTCATTCCCATGCACTGATGTTATGCACACAGCTCACTACGATTAACAAATCAGACATCCAAGAATTAAACATCTTTAACCCGACACTTGACACCAAAGAAATTTTAGATCAGTTGGAAGACGAGAAGAACATGGCGCAAGAATAATGAGACGTAGATGATGAAAGGCCAGCAAAAGAGCCACTGACAAGAAGCCTGAAGGAAGTGGTGGAGATGGCAGAGAAGCTGACCCATACCATCACCAACATAAACCCTAATCAGGCATGCACAGAACATAGTGTGGCCATCATTCACAGTGGAGTTAAGGCAAACATGAACAAGTTAATTGTCAGGGTCAATGCCCATCAACGGCAGTTCATCACCCAATTTCTTCAAGTCAGACGGAAGGCACCCCCACAACAGCAACAGAGAGGTAGTGGCCGAATCAGCAGAGAGTTGGCCTGAAGTCCTAATGGACCTAGGTTCGAATCCCCACTGGGGAAGAGAACAGTTTAAGGATTTGAATTTCACTAAAAGCAGACTTTACTGATCTACCAAAGGACCCACCAACATGTCGTAAAAATATCCCCACTAATACCAATACACCAGCCCTGAACGAGACAGCCCTAGCATGTATTCAATATGGATGGTGGGTGTTAGCGCCGAAGTGGTGAAATGTGGAGGTGTATGGACGTAGGAGGACTACTGCACCTAGGTAACGGGCTGTGAAGCCTATGCCCAGAGTCAGACAAACATATACAGTAATCCATCCATTATCCGACATAATAGAGCCAAAGGCATGTCCTGATATTGGTCTTGTCCGGATATTGACCCTGAAGCTCCAGCACTGGTCATTCATGACCCTAACCTAACCTAACCTAACCTAAATCAGAAAACCACCTACCTACCTCCCTACCGGACATGCATAGCACTTATGTAAGTCCCCTTTCACATAAATAATGCACACAAAGCATGAATTAACTGAATTTTAACCAAAAAATGATGATTTAGAGGTGAGTAAGGCATAGGTGCTTACAACTTGCCAGCAAGTGTAAGTATCAGACATGGAAATCACTATGAAAATCACCCTTTCTCACACCATATGCATTAAATAATGGACACAAAGCATGAATTCACTGAATTTTAACCCAAAAATGATGATTTTGAGGTAAGTAAGGCATAGATGTTCATGAATTGGCAGCTTAGTGTAAATAAGTGTCAGACATGGCAATCACTATGAAAATCATCATTTCTCGCATCTTATGCACTAAAATATGGGATACAAAGCATCAAATAAATAAATTGTTACCAGAAAAAGAGTTAGGTATGGCAAAGGTGTTCACTGTTCACCAACAGCACCAGTCATTCTTGACCCTAACCTAACCTAACCTAAATCAGAAAACCGCCTACCTAGCTCCCTCCTGGACATGCATAGCACTTAATTAAGACCCCATTCACATAAATATTTGGCACAAAGCATGAATTAATCGAATTTTAACCCAAAAATGATGATTTTGAGGTGAGTAAGGCAGACATGATTATTACTGAGAAAATCACCTTTTCACAGCCAATGCACTCAAATATGGGACACAAAGCATGAAGTAAATAAAATGTAACCAGAAAAAATATGATTTAGAGGTGTGTGGGGCAAAAATGTTCGCCAGTTGACTAGACAGTGAACGTATATAAGAGACATGGTAATCACTGAGAAAATCACCTCTTTCACAGCCTGTGCACTCAAATAAGGGACACAAAGCATGAAGTAAATAAAATGTAACCAGAGAATGAGGATTTAGAAGTGATTATGGAAAATATTTAGCAGTTGACAATGTTTACTTACAGTCCATAATTGTTGTTTACCCTCATCTCTAAGGTTTTTACAGTGGTCATAATTGCATGTCCAGTAATCCAGTGTTTAACTACACTTAATCCTTAGCACTGTGACTTTTGATTACTTAAACAAGAACGAAAATACCATAAACGAGCGGACAGCCATCCACTGTTCACGGGAGTTGAGACAGAACTAGTAGGAGGGAGACTGAGCGGGAAGGGAGCTAGTCGGCGCGGGCGGGAAATTCAAACCGACGCGGTCGGGAAAAATCGGATTTTTTTTTTTTTCAATTTGGGGGTTTCGGCCATCAGGCCCACGATGTCCGAATAGTGAGGTGTCCAGATCGTGGACGTCCAGATAGTAGAGGGATTATTGTATATATATATATACAGTAGGCGCGGAAAGTGTTGACGCCATCTTAAAAAAAGAAAACATTCTTGTGGTTAGCAAGGAGAAACAAATAAATTAACACTCACCATTGAATTTAGTATTTACTGGCATTCCCCTTCACCTTTATTATCTTCTTAAGGCGTCTGGGGAGACTGATGGCGTAGTTTTGCAGAACAGACGGACTAAAACTGCTCCATAGCTGCAGCCTCAAGTTTAGGCAAAGATGATGTGTCCATACTACGCAGCTGCCGCTTCATGTGCACCCATAAATTCTCAATGGGATTGATATCTGGGCTGTTTCCGGGCCAATCTCGAATAAAGGGAACCTCACAGTCTGTTAGCCACTGTTTCACTGACTTTGCAACATGTGCAGGGGCAGAATCTTGCATAAATACTCTTGCCTTGGTTTTATCAAAAGAGTCACTTAAAACATCACATAAGAGCTCCAAATAATTGTTCTGGTTCACTTTTTCATTTGCAGGTAGAATTACCAACCTACCAACACCATAATATGTAAAGCAGCCCCAAGCCATGAGTGAGGCTGGGTATTTAACAAAACTTAGGATCCAGGGGGTCACTGCCTGGTTTGCGGTACACTCGTGATGAAGGGGTACCAGTGACAGTAAATGTTGACTCATCACTCCAAAGCACAGTTTTCCATTGCTCCTCACTCCAGGCAAGATATTTCTTACAAAAATTTACTCTCTTTTTCTTCTGAAGTGCAGTTAGCAGTGGTTTTTTACGAGCACAAAAACTCCTGTAGCCCAGATCGTCATGCAACAGCTGCTGCACACTTCTGACAGACACATCTGCCAGCAACTGTGGGTTCTTTTCTTTTAAATCCCGTGCTGTTAGCCTTGGATCCTTGCTAACTTGCCTTGAGATCAGCTGACGGGTCCTGAAGGTTGTCTTACGAGGTCTCCCAGGCTTGGGAAGTGGAGTGGGAGGAATGGCCTCCCCACTGTCCTTGAACCGCTTCACCAGTCTCTGCACTGTCCTCAGTCTAACACCATCTGATTTGCAATAAATGGGAGTTTGTGGCCAGCTTTGTATAAAGTAATCACTTCCACACGTTTGTCCTTGCTTGTGGTTACTTTAGGCATGATGAGAATGTGGTAGGTAACCAAATAACTGTGTTATTTGAGTCAAAACATGCCCTCGTGGTGCATCACACACAGAGACAATCCTCCTCCTGTGGCTGCCCAAACATTACTGAGCCTGCTCCTGTGGTGCCAAACCTATCAAGCAGGGTTGCCAGCTCCCGTTGAAAAAGCGTCAGCTCATTTCGCATCACAGGGGAGGGTAGTATTGACCCTACTTCACTTAACGCGAAAAAGAATGACGTCGGCAAAAAA
>JAGKTI010001182.1:27023-40749 GCA_018397915.1 Birgus latro
ACTTCAAAGGATTCGACTTGAATGGTGAAGGTGGGGGTGCAGGAGCAGCAACATCTCAACAAAGACAACAACATCAGTTATGGGGGGCAAGGGAAGAGTGCCAGGAAGATAGGCAACATCATCATGCCTGTAAGCAGCCTAACTTTAGCTACTGTTACGCTAATGTTAATGTTCTCTAACTGTCACAGGTTATGTTGTTAAAGTGATTACATGATGGTGGGTGTCAGTCAAGGATGTTTATGTTGGTAGGGTGGACAGAATGGGTAAAGTGGAACTTTTGGAAAGTGGCCAGACTAAGTTGTGCAAGCAGACATGTAAACGTATTGTTTGAGTACCGCAGTTTTGAGTGCTGCGGTTCATGTCCAGGCTATATCTACCACATTCGAAGTCTGAGCGTACTTTGCAAGTGAGGTGCATAATGTTTCGAGGTGTCGTGTGGTTGTAATAATGTAACAAAGGGCAACAGCCACAACACAGACTGCACACAGTAAACTCAAGAGTCTCTAGTAAGGGCAGCTTCTTTGGAAAATGAGTACTGATCTGAAAAGAGTTCTTGCCATCTGACTGAAGGTTTTGCGTGGCTGCTGTCATCTTTTCTTCGTTTTGTAGTGATAGGTGGAGAAGGAAGGATATTTTCAAGAAAAATTATCTTATTATAGCCAAGGTAATACAGATATGACATTCCCCAGAGTTAAAGGTCCTACCAAACATTAGCTGTATACTAATCATCCATACATTTAGTAATGGTAGTTTGTTAACTAAAACAACAGCAGAGTATACACAGGTAGCTATATCTCACCTTGAGGGACACAACCGGCTACCACTACCTTCTTGCCTGCTTCTCTTCCAGCCTTGATTTCATTGCGAAAGTGGTCCTCAGCAGGGTTTTTTACAGTACAGCTATTTAGAACCCACACATCAGCCACCTCCTTGTCATCTGTGGAGGAAGGAGAGGATAAACCTTGTTAGCAGACTGACATTTCTTTCACCCTCTCATTAAATGGGCAATAAAAATACCTTAAAACTTTATTTATTTTTCACACGTTTTCCGCTACTGCTACGAAGCATTTATCTGATTCTGGTACTTGACCAAGCTTCAAGTCCATACATAACCAGCTGTGCCTAGTTCCAACCCCATACAATTCAATGCATTGGGACAGAATCAGTTCCAGCCTTGCAACTATTTAATACAGCAGGCTACACCACCCCCACCACAAAGAAACAAAAAATACACAACTTCTCTACACTACACGAGATACCTCAAAATATATCTTCTCTTCCACCAAACAATACACTAAACAAACATACACACAAACATGTAGCTATCACAGCCATCCTCTACCTTCAGTCAAAGTGAATCCCCCAAGAACCCCCACCAGTTAAACATACTGTATTAATCACACAAAAACTCCCCTTCCCAGAGAAACACGAGTTCACCTTGTCAAACTACAATGTGGCCATCACCCTTCTTTATTTCAGTACCAACAAAAACTATGACTTACAAAGAATCAACTCTGTTGTTACTGTAACACAACCTATTACACCACAATACCCTTATTCACCTAATGTCCCTCACTCTCACAACAGAAACTAACTTTTCACATAACCTCCTGGAGCTACTTGCTAAAGTGACCAGATTCTTGTGGTGCACTGGGATTATTTTAAGGTGAACTTGAAGCTTAAACAACAAAAACAACACAAAGAACAAAGAATCACCACAAGACTCATCATTATCACTATCTCTGACACCTTACTCCCTCCTAGGGACCCTCAAACAGTGGATAACCATGACAGAAGGATACTTTGTCCTCAACTCACGCACTATACCATACATTCCATGTACTCCTCCCTCTCTCTCTCATATTATATTCCACTCTATAATACTGAACAGTCCATTCAATACTGTAACACACAACACTAACCTACAATCTTATATCCATATGCTGCCAACTGTCCTGCCATGTACTCGCTGTCTGAATTATTGTGAGCACAGCCCCAAGTCTTGAGGTACACGTTCTGGGTTCCTGGAATGATACTCTCACACTCTGGCTCACAGACCTCTTCCTCACTGCAGGCCTGCTAAGGTTTGTTTCTGATTAATATAGGAAACACACCAGATAAACATTACATATGACATCATGAAAGGAAAACCCTCAGGCCTAAGCAATGCTGTAAGAATATCAAATACCATCTCAAAAACTGCTTTCAATTTTGGCATGTCTGACCCTTTTTACAGTACTGTGATGTTCACGTAAATTTACAGCTGAAGCTGGAGACAAGTAAGAGTCCAGCTGCTGGAAATAAGATGTTTCCTGACACTGACAGGGCTCTCCCTCCGTGCTAGAGGTGTATGTGGCATATGTTAGGGGTGTAATGCTGTATGGTAGTGAGACAATGATTAGATGGATGTACCATGTGTCCTTTAGTGCAAGGCCTGGTTAGGTTTATGATGGAAGAGTTAAGAGGTAAGATGGGACTGGAATGAATTGCTGCTGTGATAAGGAGGGATAGACTGAGGTGGTATGGGCATGTGGAGAGGATGGGGGATGGTAATTGGATGCAGGAATTGAGACGTGTTAACAGCAGGGGTAGAGCTGCGTGAGGTAGACCGAAAAAGACCCAGGATGAAGTCGTTGAACATGACCTCAGGGATAAGGTACTGAATAGGGAGGCTGCTGGAGAATGAGCAGCATGGAGAGCTGCCATGAGGTGACCATGGGTGACGAATGCAAGCATGTGGAGCCTTTAAAAATGAAATGAAACAAAATGATCTTAATACAAATGACCCATTTTCACATGGGATGGGGAGGTTCAGTGTTGCTCTTTAATCTCTCTCTCTCTCTCTCTCTGGGCATACGAATACAAGAGAAAAGAAGTACCCAGGTACTGTACAGTGTCCCATCCTGTGCCACAGTAGCTACAAGGCTTGTAGATGTGGTGGGGTTATCACACCCCTTCGCCAATATCTTAAAAAGGTAAGTTCCAGCCCAAAACTCACCCTCTTAGTTGCCTTTTATGGGCTAGTGTTCAAGGAAATACAGTACATGGGTAGTGTTCTGTCCCTACTACATCCCCAGTAAAGTCATAACAGCTACCCATAATAACACAACTGTCCTCTTGCCATTTCTATCTTTCTATCTATGCTTTCATCTCTATCTTCCTTTCTCGATGTTCTACAGCTACTGTTGTAGACAGCCACCATTCTTCTCCCAGAGCTATCAATATTGGTGTTCCTCAGGGCTCTGTCCTATCATCAACTCTCTTCCTTCTATTCATCACTGACCTTCTGAGCTGTACAACTAACCCTATCCACTGATATGCCGATGACTCCACCCTTCACCTTTCCAATCACTTCCTGCGGCATCCATCTCGGCAGTCATTTCAACAAACAAGGGATGGGGCTATGGCATACCCAATGTCCGACTTGGCTCATACCTCTGACTGGGGTAAAAGAAATCCTGTTGTCTTTAATGCTTCAAAAACTCAGTTCTTACATTTATCAACCAGTCAAAATCTTCCACAGGAGAATCCTCTAATTTTTAACAATATCCAACTCAATCCTGCTTCATCTATAAACACACTTAGGGTTTCATTCTCTCGGGATTTATCTTGGAAAGATCATGTTACCTCTCTTGTATAATCTGCTTCCAAGAGATTAGGTGTGTTAAGCTGACTATGTGCCTTCTTTTCCCCTGCATGGTTGTTGACTTTATATACAAGCTTTATTCGTCCCTGTGTAGAGTACAACTCTCATATGTTGGGAGGCCCCCCATATACAGCACTTCTTAACAAGGTGGAGTCAAAGGCTTTTCATCTCATTAACTCTCCTCCTCTTACTAGCTCCCTTCAACCTCTGTCTCTTCCCCACACTGTTGCATCGTTATCCCTTTCTATTGCTGCTTCAGTGATCACTGCTCCTCTGAACTGTCCGCTTGCATTCCTCCACCACTACAGCAGATGTGTAACACCCGTCTAGCAACAAACTGACATCCCTTTTCTGTCTAACTATCTAATGCAAGAATTAACCCCAGTCCTTGATGTATGCAACAGGTCAACTCTGGAAGTGTCTTCCTCTGTCAGTACTTCCTACTGCCAATGACCTCCAGTCTTTCAAATGCAGTGTATCTAGGCATCGTGAAATGAACAGCTCTTGAATTTGGCTCTCTGTTGTCTTTTGCTTTTGTTTTTTCTTGGAGGGAACAATCTTGCGGGCTTCTGGCCTTTAGTTCCTTCTTCCTTGTAATAAAAAAAGAAAAAAATTCACCTCTGGGGATGAGTGAATAGGATTACAGTGGTCCATTGGTTATTGTGCATAACTGGTACGGCACCTAGTGCATGATAACGAAAGCGCACGATATCCCACAGAGACTATGGGATTTATCCAAATTAGTACCAGGCAACCCACTTGTAAACCCAAATTTTCCCTTTTACAACAATTTAGACCCACTAAATACATAGTGCACATACTATTATGGTATCAGAAACACACATAGGCAAGGTAAAGTTAAAAGGAAATGGTGAAAAGAGCACAATAAGAAAGAAACATGTACCATATATGGATCTGAGATGGGCATGAAGTAAGGCATTCTGAGGCTAGGGGGTGGAAAGACAGTGGTGTCCATATCCTGGAATTAACTCCTTACATAGGAACTTGCTTTTAACCCTTCAGAGCCATCTGAAACCACATATTCTGCAACATCACTGTTGGCAGAATCCAGGTCAGGTGCATGAAAACAAAGTATTTTAGCCAAAAAAATGTGCGATAATGATAGGAGTGCAGATTTTCATCTAGCACTGATAAAGAAAACTGCTTCAACTAAGTGCATGACAAACAAGGGAGCACTGTACTAAGTATTTCCAGTTTGTCATTCAAAGTAACTAGAAAAGAGTGCAAGTGAAAACCTCTCCTCTTTTAACTTGTGTATAGCTTTGGTGATCCCATCCCCACAGAACTTGTACTCCAAGCAGACACATACATTCTACTGCAGAGGGACAGGAGGGAGTGGGAAAGATGGAGGGACAAGGCTGTACTTGGGGCTTCCTTCTCCTCCGATTTGTATCTTTAGTGAGACCAACAAGCTGTCCTCTTCATCTCTCCACCGTGATGGGGGAAACAGGGTGGCAGTGGCAGTGGTGGTATACATCACAGCAGGTGAATCAAAGTATAATACTGTACACTAGTATGATACATTTTTAAAAACCTTTTATGACACCAACCTGCCCAATTCTAAATGGAACCCATTTTGGTAGGGAATTCATACACTGCATTAATTTATAGACTGATGCTTGGTGTCACCTAGAAGACCTGGCACTATGAATTTCATTGCAATTATCAAATATGTATTACAATTACTAATTGAAAAACATTTCTAAACTATGACTGACAAGATGGAATAATGAAATGCAATAACACAAATTAAAATAAAAGGATACTACTGTGGGTGCAAATATGAGTGCATTTAAGTACTTGGGTAGTGTGATGAGTAAGGATGGAAGTTTAGAGGGTGAACTGCTTGAAAGGGTACAACAAGGAAGAAAAGTTGCTGGTTCCTTGAAAGCAGTGATAAGAAACAGGGAAGTGAGCATGGAAGTGAAAAAGCTACTACATGAGAGTATTGTGATACCAACTCTAACATCTGGAAGTGAAGCTTGGACCTTGTTGGAGGGACAGAAGTCTAGAGTGAGAGCAATGGAAATGAGTTATTTGAGAGGAGCATGTGGAGTCACATGGAGAGACAGACTGACAAATGAGGAAGTGAAGGACCGTTGTGGTGTGGATGTGGATGTGATAGGAAGCGTTAAGAGAAACACTGAGGTGGTTTGGCCATGTGGAGAGGATGGAGAGTGAGAGACTGATGAGGAGAGTATATGTGAGTGAGGTGGAGAGGGGTAGAGACAGGGGGAGGCCAAGGATGAGATGGAGGGATGAAGTGGAGAGGTATATGAGAGAGGGGGGTGTGAGCTGGGAGTAGGGCAATGAAATGGTGGCAGACAGTGACATGGAGGCGATTTGTTTGTGGCCACCCCTTGCAGGATTGGGGTATCTGGCAATAGATAGATAGACAGACTACTGTGGGTTACTAGTAAAGTACTGTACCATACCATACTGTACAATATATCAATATCACAGTTTCAATGCTACACTGATATTCCAAATGTTCCACTATTACACTGGCATGCCATCACTATCTGGGACAATAAGGGTCTTACTATAAAGTACATAATAATGGTGCCATCAGTTTAAAAGCAGTGTAGGTTTGCATACTGTTACACAGTACTATATGTGTATTAACAATTATAACCCAAGGTGTATTAAACATAACCAGTAAAACATACTAACCTCATTTGCCAGCTCTACTTTTCGTCTTCTAACTCTAGGCATCACAGAGTTACGCAGACGTGATGAGATAATATCTCCCTCCTCACGAACCAAATCCTCTATGTCCTCCATTTCTGTACACTGAAATAAATAAATTACATCACTTCACTACCACAGTAAGAATGGTCATGGTTAATACATTAGCTCTTAAATTAAATACAGTAACTAATGCATCCTTTATAAAAAACTTCACTGAGCTAATTTTGAACTTTAAAAAAAATACAGGTACAGTACAGATCAATACCTGCAACATAACTTTTTTTTTCCCCAAACCTCCAGACAATTTTATTCAGCCTAAGAAAGGTCCCTGAAAATAAATCGATAAAGGTTACGAATGAAGAGTTGAGGAGGATGGGACTGGAGTGCACTGATAATGTGATGAGGAGGTGCAGACTGTGATAGTTTGGGCATGTGGAGAAACGTGAACATCAGGGGCTGGGTTGCAAGAGGTGGAGCAAAAAAGATCTGGGATGGGGTCATACAGTGTGACCTCTGGAATAAAAGACTCAATACGGAGGCTGCCAGAGACTGAGCAGTGTGGAAAGCCGCCATTAGGTGATCAAGGCTGACGCATACAAGCACGTTGGAACCTTTATAATGATACGACAGAACAAAGTATGTAGATTTATTAAAACCCTGATGGACAACTGACTCAAGAAACTCTGTGATAATTATTTGGTAATCACTGCTTTGAGAGGCTAAAATGCACTTAAGAACAATAAGGAAATTAATCTACCAGTGAGGAGGCGCAGACTGAGATGGTTTGGGCATGGTGAGAGGATGGAGAATGACAACTGGGTGCAAAAAGTGAGATGTATGAACGTTGGGGCACGGCTGCAAGAGGCAGACCTAAAAAGACCTGGGACGAGGTCAGGGAGTGTAACTCACCGGGTCGGTCAGGATCACTTGATGGTAGCGATCGTCAGCTTTTACCCTCCCGGAAGGGAGCTGAGAGCTCATATAGTCTGATCTATGGGCAAGGCTGTGACCTTCACACACGCACACACCCATCCCCTTGCTCAAGGGGGACAGTAACCACCCACTTCGTCAGTGAAACTTTTCGCAACCTGAGCGAGGCGCGAACTCCCGTCTACCAGATGGCAAGCAAGAACGCTACCACAGGCAGGCTATGAGAGATTGAGCAGCATAGGAAGACGCCATCAACTGAACAAGGCCGACGCACACAAGCATGTTGGCATCTTTATAAACAATGAGAGTGCCTGACTCGTGACTGCAAAGTTGAGTTCGCACAGCGTCCAAGTATTCTGCCCTACCGGGAGAGGCAGGGCTCTCCTGTCACCTAGCTGGCTGTAGCAGCTGTGGCTCAGTGGCTTAGAGAGCTCTGACCGAAGGGTCTGCAGTTCGAGTCCATCCAAGGGTCATTGGTAGATATCAGAAAGGGCATCCAGTTATAAAGTGCTACACGCTCCAAAACCAAAGTCCTCTACCCAGGGGCAAAGCCTTGGCCCTTATCGATAAAAGGGGACATGGTGAAAAAATAAAATAAAATAAAATAAAATAAATAAAATAAAATTATACAGTAATCCCTCAATTATCCAACATAATAGAGCCAAATGCATGTCCAGGTAGTGGCAATGTCTGGATAATGAACAATATCCCACTACTGTACTATAACCAGACCCTACTCACACCCAACCTCCAACCTATTCCTAACCTAATTGTACAGTACCTCTGCTTTACCAGTGTTTTCCAGTCATTCAGGCATACTTAGACATCAAAATACACATAGGAATATTCAAAGTAATGCTGAACACCAAGAAAACTATGCAAAAACAACAATGAAAACCAAAAAAATACCCTACCTATACATTAATGTATCTACAGTACCCCTCCTAATTTTGGCACTGTTTTCAGGTCACTCTGCCATATTTAGTCATCACAACACACATAGGAATATCCAAAATAATACTTAACACCAAGAAAACCATGAAAAAAAAAATGAAAATAAAAAAACACCCTACCCATATACTACTGTATGTACAGTACTGTACAGTCTATCTATCTATCTGCTACCAAATGCCTTAATCACGTAAGAGGTGGCCACAAAAAAAAATCGCCTCCATGTCACCCTGTCCCCCGCCATTTCATTGCCATTCTCCAAGCTCACATCCTCCTCTCTCATATACCTCTCCACTCCATCCCTCCATCTCATCCTTGGCCTCCCCCTTCCTCTCCCCCCCCTCGACCTCACTCACACACACTCTCCTCGTCAGTCTCTCACTCCATCCTCTCCACATGGCCAAACCACGTCAATGTATTTCTGCTAACGCTTCCTACCACATCCAAACCCACACCCCAATGCTCTTTCACCTCCTCATTTGTCAGTCTCTCTCTCCATGTGACTCCACATGCTCCTCTCAAATAACTCATTTCCACTGCTCTTACTCTTGACTTCTGTCCCTCCAATGAGGTCCAAGCTTCACTTCCATACGTTAGAGTTGGTATCACAATACTGTCATGTAGTATCTTTTTAACTTCCATGCTCACTTCCCTGTTTCTTATCACTGATTTCAAGGAACAAGCAACCTTTCTTCCTTGTTGTACCCTTTCAAGTACTTCACCCTCTAAACTTCCATCCTTACTCATCACACTACCCAAGTACTTAAATGCACTCACATTTTCCATTTCCTCCTCATCCAACCTCACTGCACATTCACTGACTTCACTTCTCTCAAAGACCATAACTTTACTCTTCCCTACATTCACCTTTAGATTTTATTTTTTACACACTCTCCCAAACTCATCCACCAAGCCTTGCAGCTCCCTTTCGTCTTCACCTAACAACACAGTATCCTCTGCAAACAACAGTTCACTGAGATTCCAAACACTGCCCTCTCTCACTAGTGCCATTCCAACATTGACTGCCCTACCTTGTATCTCTTTTATAACCCCATCCATATACAGATTGAACAACCATGGAGACATGACGTATCCTTGTTTCAATCCAACCTTCAAATAGAAAAATTCACACGCACTGCAGCCTTAGCACCCTCATACATACTCTTCACGGCCTTCAACAACTTCCTGTCTACTCCATATATTCTTAATACTTTCCACAATCCTTGTCTATCCACCCTGTCATAAGCTTTCTCCAAATCCATGCGCATACAACTTCTTTCCCTTCTTTCTCTAGAAACTTTTCCACTAACGATCTAAGAACAAATATCTGATCTACACAACCTCTTTCCTTCCTAAAACCTCCCTGTTCTTCTCCAACTAATTCCTCTGTTATTTCTCTAACTCTGTCAATAAGTATCCCACCATATACTTTTCCTATTACACTAAGAAGACAAATGACCCTACGATCACCACACACTTCTTTTTCCCCTTTTCCTTTGTACAATACAGGGGAATAATTATACCTGACTTCCATCCTCTGGAACTCTACCTTCCTCCCAGGCCAATACTTCCATTACTTTCATCCTCTATGTTCAACAATTCCTTAAAGTGTTCTCTCCATCTGCTCACTTTTTCTCTCTCTTGACTAGTAATCTACCATTTTTATCTTTCACTCCCCAGCTAACTCCTTTAGCACCCTATCTAACTCTCTTTACCTCTTTCCAGAACATTTTCTTACACTCCCTCCACTTTACACTCAAGTTCCTCCCAAATTCCTCATCCATTCTCTTCTTACTAAACTTTTCACCTCTCTCTTCCTCTCTACATATCTCTTCCGTCTCTCAACTTCTTCCACGCCTCTGTTTGTCATCCACTCATTATATGCTTTGCTTTCTTCTTTTATGCCACAGGCTCTCTCACCTCTTCAGTCCACCATGCTGTTCCCTGCACCCCCTTTCGTCTTCTCTTCAACCCACACACCACCTCACATGCTGCACAGATTTCTTCTGTGAATATCTTGCACTTACCTTCAACGTTCTCCATCTGCTCCAATCTATATCTACCCAATCGCTTCTCCACTTACCTCTTATATTCTGCCTTTTTTCCACCCTCCTTGTATGAATAATCCCTCCACTATCCAACGTAATAGAGCCAAAGGCATGTCCGGACATTGGTCTTGTCTGAATATTGGCCCTGAAGCTCCAGCACCGGTCATTCATGACCCTAACCTAACCTAACCTAAATCAGAAAACTACCTTCCTACCTCCCAACCGGACATGTATAGCGCTTATTTAGGTCCCTTTTCACATAAATAATGCACACAAAGCATGAATTTATTGAATTTTAACCAAAAAATGATGATTTAGAGGTGAGTAAGGCATAGGTGGTCAGAACTTGCCAGCATAGTATAAGAAAGTATCGGACATGGAAATCATCTTTTCTCACATTTTATGCACTAAATTATTGGATACAAAGCATCAAATACAGTAAATTATGTAAATTGTTACCAAAAAAATGGTTAGGTTAGGTTAGGTTATGACCGGACATGAAATTCACTGGCATTCACCTTTTTCATAGCTGGTGCACTTAAAAACCATGCATGAAAAAATTAAATTGAAAGCAGGAAATTATGATTAACATTTAGGGTAATTTTTTAACCCATTTACAGCATGATGAAAACAGGTTAGACATGAAAATCTTTATGGTAATCATCTTGCACACAAATCAAAGGCATTCACCTTTTTCATAGCTGGTGCACTTAAAAACCATGCATGAAAAAATTAAATTGAAAGCAGGAAATTATCATTAACATTTAGGGTAATTTTTTAACCCATTTACAGCACGATGAAAACAGGTTAGACATGAAAATCTTTATGGCAATCATCTAGCACACAAATCAAAGGCATTCACCTTTTTCATAGGTGGTGCACTTAAAAACCATGCATGAAAAAATTAAATTGAAAGCAGGAAATTATCATTAACATTTAGGGTAATTTTTAACCCATTTACAGCATGCTGAAAACAGGTTAGACATGAAAATCATTATGGAAATCATCTTTCACACAGTTTATGCATGAGATTAATGATATGGAAAGAACAAAACAAGGAATTTTGATGAAGTTAAGGTAGTCTGGAGGGTGAAGTGCTCGAAAGGGTACAGCAGGGAAGGAAGGTTGCTGGTTCGTTGAAAGCAGTGATAAGAAACAGGGAGGTGAGCATGGAAGTGAAAAAGTTGTTACATGACAGTATTGTGATACCAACTCTGACATATGGAAGTGAAGCTTGGACCCTGTTGGAAGGACAGAAGTCAAGAGTGAGAGCAGTGGAAATGAGTTATTTGAGAGGAGCATGTGGAGTCACATGGAGAGACAGACTAACAAATGAGGAAGTGAAGGAGCGTTGTGGTGTGGTTGAGGACGTGATAGGAAGCGTTAGGAGAAACACGTTAAGGTGGTTTGGGCATGTGGAGAGGATGGAGGGTGAAAGACTGACGAGGAGAGTGTATGTGAGTGAGGTGGAGGGGGCAAGAGGGAAGGGGAGGCCAAGGATGAGATGGAGGGATGGAGTGGAGAGGTATATGAGAGAGGGAGGTGTGAGTTGGGAGCGTGGTAGTGAAATGGCAGGGGACAGAGTGACATGGAGGCGATTTCTTTGTGGCCACCCCGTTCGGGATTGAGGCGTCTGGCAATAGATAGATAGATAGATAGATAGGGTACTTACGAGAAAGATGCCGCCGTCCTGATGTATAACCCTCTCGATCATCTCAGACTCTGACAGCAAGACCTGGCACCTCTCACACCTTTGCACTTCCGCTGCACTTTACAATCACTAGCACTTCTCACCAGCACTTTCCACAACGTTTTCTTTTGCATAACTGGGATCACATCACTTCACTGCACTGTACATAACAGTAAATTCCTGTGTGGTCTAGTGACAAGTCCTGGAGAATTTAGTCGCTGTCAGAGTCCGAGATGAGCAGACGGAGGCGGCGTAGTGGCCTCTTGGTGGGACGTGGTGATACGCTATCCACTACAGAGGACTCTGAAGATAGACGCAAACTAACATCTAGTGGTGACTCCGCCGTGCCTGATGTGCTGGGCTGTGGCTCGGAGCTAGAAGGCCTGTCTTAGTGAGATGATGATGTGGAGCGAGGGTTGACGACGGCAGGGTTGACTGGCCTGAAAAAACTGTCAATGGTGGATTGACGCAAGCAACGACGATTCTGACGATTAATGATGCGCTGCCTGAAAGCTCGCACTTCACCCACAAATCCCAAAGGCCCCATCTCCCTGTCGCTGGGTGTTCTAGGTAGTCAAGGATGAACTCCACATATTCCCGGAGTGTGCTCAGCTTGGGGATGGTTGGGGTAGTGGCAAGCCGTGAGGAGTCCGCATCATCGTCTCTGTCCTCATTGGAATCTTCCTGCTGTGTACTCGGACCGGCAACAGTAGATGCAATCTCGGTATCAGACATGATCTGATACCCAGGATCGCCCGCGTCGTCATCCAACCACTCACGCACTTCGTCGACATCCACATTGTCTCCACCCGCACAAAGCCTTGCAGTCATCCATGTCAAAACCTAGAAAATTGTGCACAATGTCACTTCCATGAAGCAGCCGAGACCAACCAATTTCTAAAGTCTTGACAAAGACTTCCTTCCATGCACTGGCCCAGTTGTAGATGGGAGACTTGAGGTTGTATTGGTGAAGGTTTTTGACAGTTTTTTGTCCTCGCATGTCTCGTCCTTCCCTGCAATCGTCCTCGTCCTCGTACACAACCATCGCCTCGTCCAAAAACTTCCGTCGGTAGAGCCTCTTCGTTGCCACAATCACTCCCTGGTCCATTGGTTGGATGAGAGCAGTCGTATTAGGTGGCAAAAACAGACACCTTATGTGGCCATTCTCAGCCACCGACTCCTTCTCAGACGGATGCACAGGCGCATTGTCTAGAATCAGGAGGGCCTTTACCTGGTCTCGTGGGATTTTCAGTGTCTCCGTCTGATAACGAATGACCTCCTTGACAAAGTGTTGGTGAAACCAATTTCTGAAGACCTTGGTTGTGAACCAAGCCTTCAGAGAACGATACCACACGACAGGAAGGGCATCCATTAACACACGAAGGCACCTAGGCTGCTTTGCACAGCCTACAATAACGGGCTTGAGCCGGTGCATGCCGTTAGCATTTGCGCAGCACAAAGCAGACACCCATTGCTTGGAGAGCTTTGGACCAGGCACACGCTTCTCCGTCTCCTCTGCAAGAGTGTTTGTGGGTATTGAACGAAAAAATAGGCCAGTTTCATCAGCACTGTAGACTTGATCGAGAGTGAGGCCCTCCCTATCAATCAAGCCATTCACCTTCTGCCGAAACTGTTCTATTCCTTCGTCGCTAGCGTCCAGAGCTTCGCCATGGGTCTTACAGTTGGTAAGTCCGTGTCATAACTTGAACGCGAAGAGCCAACCTTCAGATGCCTTGAAGTCTGGGGTGT
>JAGKTI010001182.1:45720-77537 GCA_018397915.1 Birgus latro
AAAATTTAGCATATTATCAAATCTAGCATATTTTTAGCATAATCTAATAAGCTTAGGACAATTTTTAGCATGATTAGAATAACTGACCACTCGTGGCTAGCAGTAGTTTCTGGATTGAAGACCAGGATACATGTTTAATATAATATGATTAATGGTAACTGTGAAAGTCCATACTTTTAACAAACCTAGAGCAGGAAATCACGGGCTTTGGAGGAGGATAGACGTGTACTGTACAGATCCACAGGCGCTGGGACCCAGGGTGCCGCCGTGGCTGACTAAAGTCAGTTATTCAGCTGAGTCTGTGGATGCCATCTGTTCAGGCTGCGGCAGGTTCAGTGCCCATCATTTCTCTACTGTTTAGTACCTCCTGTAGGTTGCAGTGCTTAAGTGTGAAGTGTGATAGGAAGAGTTTCAGCTTATGTTTCACAAACATTTGTCAAATAAACTTTTAGAACCTGAGTAATTATTTATTTTAATGTTCTTCTTTCATAATTATAAGAGTGCATACTGTATACAGTTAAAAACGTAGAAATAATACTATATTAATCATAAAATATAACAGAAACCGAACATATTAAGAGCAACAAAAGATTTAGCATTATTTTTGCCAATCTAGCATAATTTCAGCTGCTGTCTAGCGTATTCCAGCTAGAGAAATCTGGTCACCCTGCCCACCACTCGACCTCGCAAACTGTGTGATCGCTCGCAAAGTTCATAAATGTTAAAAAATAAATGACTTGGAACTACCTCGCAAAATTGGTGATTCGCAAAGTTAAAGTTCGCAAAGTTTAAGGATGTACTGTATATATAAAAATCATGGCAAAGGGGTTAAGCTTATTACTCTACACCCTCTACTTAATGACCACAGAAGTATTTTACAAATTTACTAACATCATAGCTACTGAAAAAAGTAAATAAATAAATAAATGTTACTCAGATGGTCATCACTTGACATAACTTTTCAAATGAGATCTCTTATTTTCAGGTTATTTTCTGTATTCTTTTATTTTCAATAACTGCTTCCTACAATTATTGTTTCCCTAATGTTTTTTCCAGTTTCATTTTGCTTATGCATCCTCTCACATGTGCAATGACACCTTGATTAAACCAAAGTACAATATGAACTAACCTGGGAATATTTCACCCTAGATTAGAAATGTTTGGTTTGGATGTGGTATATTGCATATACTACATGGGAGCATCTTCAGGGGTATCAGCAGTTTGCCTTCAACATAACACAGGCAATAACACATCAAAGAGTATAAAAAGACTACCAGTTACATATTATAGTATTTTCAAGGTATACAGGGCCAAGGTTTGTATGCAAAACCCTAATCCAGTACATTTAAGGGTAGCTGACATGCCTAGCTACTTCTCTTGATTGGCATTACATGATTAGCCTCCAATCACTTCTTGAGGACTGAACCTATGCACAAGGTTAGACTGTCACTTTGAAATGGGCATTCTAACCAAAAGACAATGAAAAGGGAAGCTCATCAGGAATTACAGGGACCACAATAACAACAAAAGGGTAATCATCATAAAGAAAATATGAGCAATATTCATATACTAAAAGAAGTCAGCTGAGTCCTACTGAGAGCTGATCATATGAATAACATTTACTAAAATAGGGTTACTTCTACATAAACAGTGCCATCTAACATTTTGAAAATTAGTTTCCTATGTCTATACCGTACAGTTCAGTGTCAGTCAAAGTACACTGTATGATCAATTTTAAAACTATCTATCTATTGCCGAACACCACAATCCCATAAGGGGTCGCCGTTTGTCTCTGGGTTAGTTGTTTTATGGGGAGAAGCACTAAACCTCCGCCAACCCACTTCTTCACACACTGGAAACACATATGGGCTGCTTATAAGGTTGCTACCCAGCACTGTAAATGGCTTCCTGATTTACAGGAAACCATTAGGCTTGTCACTCAATGTAATGCCACTGAAAGGGAAAGAGTACTAAAAAGTGATTGGAAAGATTGGAGAACTAGGATGGGAGGAGGGCAGACAGAAAAGAATGATAAAGGTGAAGGTAGAAGCAAGCAGCACTCCATCAGGTGAGATGATAGTTGCCACCACCTCTAGTGATGGAGGAAAATACAGGTTATTTTCTTCTGATGTGTATATACTGTAACTTGTTTATTTTCAATGGGTATGCAGTTGATAGTTCTCTCACTTTCATATTTCCTCTTCCCAAATTTTTAATCCGCCGCATCCCGGTAGATTTTTTACCAATGACCCCTTCCAATCCCGGCAGATTTTCAAACAAATTTTTTGGGCTAAAACCTCTGCTTTTTATGAGAAACATTGATCAGAGAGAAAGTGCTCACCTGAGCTTGTAAGTGCCCTGTACAGGTGACCTTCCCCTCACCTGCTACCGTCTTCTCTCAAGCCCCGCTCCAGAGAAGACGTTTTCTATGGGAGGGGTAACTATTCCAAACCACTCACAGTAGGTAGATATTTATTTATTTGGTAAGAATTTTTGTGTAGTACAGGAGTATATTGGTTTTCAAACAATATAGGCAATATAAGTGTTGTTTCACTCACCAAACACATCAACATACAACACCTTCCTTGGCGACATTACCCCCTCATCATTTTTGCTCGTTTCTTCCTCCGGTGCCACGTAATCTTTGTCCTCCACATCAGGAATCATTTTTACCTTGAATTTCGTCGTCAGAGAGACCATGGCGCGACATGTCTTTACTGGCCAGGTCACTGCTAACAGGTGAGTTGCTGAGAAAATGGCATGTGGGGAAGGAGGGTCATGTGGGGCCAGGCAGTGTCACCGCCTGGTGGCGGGTAGAGGAAGGTCTCTCACATAAGCCTACCAAAAACCACCCGCAAAAATTTAAAAATTGTGCAAATGACAAACCTCGCAACTGCAAAACGTTTATAAATGTCAATGGGACCGAGTGCGACAAAATGTTCGAACATATATATACATCGACAGGACCAGTGGGTTAAATCCCACCTCACCCCATCTGGGAGGAAAAATGGATGATGATGATAATGATGATTAAATTTTGTTGGGATTAACCCTTTCAGGTCTCCTGGCCATTAACGTGGTGTTATCAGAAGGGGTCTCCTAGTCAAGATCATGGCTCCATATCTGCGCGCGTTCCAAAACTGTGGCAGGAAGCTGATGAATGGTATCAGCATATAAGCTGCTCCCCAGACACCCTCTGCAACCACCCAGACATGTGCATATCACAAGATTTTAATTATCCCAGTCTGGAAAGAGCCAAATATGATGTGCATTGGAGGTGCCAAGCAAGAATTTTTCTTGGACCAGTAACTATGACTCTCAATATTTACTCATTTCCTGGGTATTAGACAATCAAGAAAAAATAAACCGATTTATGATTTTTGGTTAGTACGAGTGTTTATCATTTTGTATACAGAAACGCATTTGTTTGTGACCATGCAAACATATACATACAATCCCCACACTACCACACACCACTTGCTACACAACTTTCCATCATTATGGTAAGTAGAGCCTTAATATTTTGTAGACAATGTGTATTAGTTCTTTAAGCATGATTACTATACTGGTATAATATTTTTTCCTAAATTTACAAACCCTGATTTTTTGGTCAAAACTGCAAATTCTCAGAATCAACTCATGGGACCATTTGTGACCTGAAAGGGTTAAAAACAACTTCACAACTATTTTGAATAGTTCATCCAAATTTTCCTTCTTATTACTTTTATCATCTGATTGTTTTTGTCACAGCATTTTATCTTACATTAGGATTATTAAGTCTGATGGTCATTCTCCCTCTAATGATGGTACATGTATTGACTAAGTTCACCCTTACTTGAGATTTTTTTTTTTCATTCCCTTTAGATAATTAATATAAATCATACCGGGTACCTAACCTAGCTGTCCGAGCAACATCCTTTGGCCCTAACCATGATATTCTTTGGCGCTTACACTTATACTTCTATCCTGCATTCTTCGGCACTTAATATTCACTTTTCACACCAACCCTAACATCTAGTGATAACATCTGACTGGCTGAAACGGCATATAGCCTATTGGCCATCAAACAGAAATGATTACCTGTGATCTGTCTCAAATCGAAGATTCACCCGAATAAAGACGACCTTATCGTTTGCATACTCCCCTCACGCGCTCTGTGACAACGAATGAGAGAAAAATGTTGACTCTACATTAGCATAGCTGCCACAAATAGAGGTACTCTCGTCTCGCCTAATGATTCGACTCTCTCGGAGCCTCTTAATTTAACATGTACTCAATTATTTTTAGCTTTACTTTTAAGACGAATTCGCCAAACTATTGAATAAGAGATCACAAAAGCAAGATAGTCATGCTGGCAATATAAATGTGTACCGAAATATTATCTGTTAATGTTGTGACGTAAACAAACGTGGTTATTCTAAAGTCTAGTAAGGTTGGGTACAAGCAATATAGTCGTAGTGGGATGTAAATTTTCCAAGTACAAGCAAATACATTGCATACAGTGCAAAATTTTTGTTGCCATATATTCATTATTTTCGTTTACACAGTATGATATGAGATTCTTCCTGCAGTAAAAACTTGTAATTGTGCTGTTGCTTACCTTAATAGGAACTACCGATAAGGGACCGGTTGGTAATTCTCTGGTTATTTGTCTAAAATTATTTCTACTTGGACAGGATAAATTATATGAATCGGATGAAGTGGCCTTGTTATATAAGTAAACATACGCATTAAGCAGTAGAAGACTAGAAGTACCCAACCAAATCATTTCGGTAACCATCATTTCTTCCTGATAGTCTTGTTTTTGTGATTATTTCAGGAGTGGTCAATAAACGTTTCTTGTTAAATCTGTTTCCCCGTTGTTTGTAGCAGTTCCACCGTGGCAACTCGTTTAATTCAAAAGCATAATGGCAGAAGGAACAATCCTAACCTAAGTGTTTAACTAAACCTAATCTGGCCTAGCTTAACTCGTAAAAATCCCCCCGCTAATACCAATACACCAGTCCTGTATGAGGCAGCTCTAGCATGTATTCAGTATGGATGGTGGGTGTTAGCAATGAATTGGTAACATGTGGAGGTGTGTGGATGTAGGAGGACTACTGGGCCTTGATAATGGACTGCAAAGCTTATGCCCAGAGTTGGTCACATAAAAATCTATATATATACTGTCTACAGTATACCTACAGTGGTAGGTGGTGGCGACCATCATCAACTCACTTGATGTAGTGCTGCCTACTTCTTCCTTAGCCTTTATCATTCTCTTTCTGAGCCTGCCCTTCTCTCTTCCTATTTCTCCCATCTTTCCTGTCACTTCTTATTGCTTTACAGATGGCTTTACATTGACTGACAAGCCAAATGGTTTCCTGTAAACCAAGAAACCATTTACAACGCTGGGTGGTAACCATATAACCAAACCATACGTGCTTCCTACGTGTCAGCAAGTGGGTTGGTGGAGGGTTAGTGCCCCTCCCCTTAAAACAAATAACTCAAGAGTCAAATGGCCACCTCTTACGGGATTATGGCGTCTGGCAATAGATAGATAGATAGATAGACCTACGGTAAACCTAACCTAGTCTAACCTAACCTAACGTCCAGTTGGAAAATTGGGGAATGAAATCCACCTTTGAGTAAATTTCTTCCATAATGTCCAAAGCAAATAATCATTGGTATGGCTTAAGGATCAAGATGATAATAACGGGAAATTTTTCAGCAGGAAAAGGTAATTTACCACCCCAAAAATTGTCAGAAAAATACAGAAAAACTGGAGAAATGTGAATTGAATTGGTAAGGTCTTTCTGCTGCTTAATGTAAAACATACATTTACCTGTAGGGTATATACTGTACAACAGAATACCTAATTACAGTCTGTTTAACCAGACTAGATGGCTACATTGGCATGTTGCATGGATACATTTTTGTTTTCCTTGACCTAAAGATTGCAGAATGCCACTCTATGTGTGTGTGTGTGTGTGCGTGTGTGTGCATAGTTTCAACTAGCCAAGAACTTATCTTGAATTATTGTGAAGCATGAGACAGCTTTTGAAGTGCTGAATACGACCTCCATTTTTGTAATCTAGTTTTTTATGCTCATACACAGACTGTGTCCATTCCACATATTTGGAGCTTATGTTAGCTGCTTGAGTCTTGTTTGTTGTTGCCCCAGAAAAGTGGGGAATGGATGAAAGCATAGAAGTTGGATATGAGATTTTAAACTAATTATTATTATTTTTTTTTTAGTTGACCTAATGGCTTCTGTGGGGGAGTGGTCAGCATTGCTGACCACAAAGCTGCTTGCCTCTTTGTGCCAGGGTTCAGATCCCTGTGCAGGCAGCTGTTGTCACTCAACTCAGGTGTCCTTCCACGCTTTTTAGGTTGGTAGGTAAATTGAGTGCCTCGGGTAATACGTAGGGGAGACAACTGTTGTAACTTGAATGATACAGTGGTGTGGGATTCAAGGATATTTGGTGGAGGTCTGGGATTCAAGGATATTTGGTGGAAAATATGCGACAGGCTCAAGCCTAAGTTACGGGGATGAGCACTGTGGCTAAGTGCCTTAACATTTCTGCCCCCACCATTAGCTTTACTTTTATTTATTTAGTTTTGTCCAGGCAGGTAATCCTTATTTAAATCTGATAAATTTTTGTAAGTGTAACTCAAAGAATATCCCGCTTGGCATCATGCTTAACTGAGTGCTTACCTGCTTACACCGGGAAAAGGCACACCATCCACTGTCTTGTTTTTGCAGACCTGTTATTTATTTAGTGTTAAGTTTAGAGTCAAAGGAAGCAAAGATCTGAATCAGGGGATGCCAAAGTTAGGACAGAAGAATGTAGACTGGTTGTTCCCTGTGTGAATAGGTTAAGTATGGTACAGTTTGTGTATTTTAACTTACTCTCATTTTCTTCACATCCTTTTCCCATTTGTTGGAATCATTAGTGATGAGGAAAGAAAAAGGTGTAGGCCTTACATCAAAAGACAAGATTTTATATCAAGAATGGATCTCACCTTTGATTAGAGTATCAAAAACTGTTTCAGACAATACAAGTCAAAGAACAAGCTTCCCAGAATCATTTTAATTTTTGGTTACAGGAGTATCTCCAAGACTAGCTCTGTCTGTCTGTCTTACTCTGTGTAAACACGAAATGCTTCATTGTCATAGATTGTAGCAGTTTTCGCAAAGCCACACCATACCACACAATGCACCTTATCACCCTCTTACACCACACCTCATAAAATCACCCTCCCACATCCCTCCTTGGGAGGGGGGGGAAAGAATACATCCCCAGTATCCCTGCTTGTTGTAAGAGATGACTATGAGGGGCCTTTTGGTCTCAGATCCATCTCTCCTTACTGTCTTGTTCTGCTCTTTTGTCTTACCTCTCTTCTTGATATTTCCATGTTTCTTCCAGCCTTTATTTTCCCTCTACTCCTACAGTGCCATATAGCCATAGTATGGCTTTGTGCAAGTTCTTCATTATTCCTTCTTTCCTTCCTCCCACACCACATCATACCAAGAGCATTAACGGATAGGCCTTGAAGCTTCCACTTCTTGTACTTATGTACAGTATCTGTTTCTTTCTCTAGGTAATATTTCATCCAGTCATATTAAAACTGATGTGTTGGATTTGAGATTTGGAGTACAGTATTTTGGGAACACCTGGAATTCTCAATACTTTCAGTTCCCATCCAAAAGCATTTACTGCCTTTTAACAAAGCCTACAGTTTAGTATTGTGTATGGGTGTTGACATGACCTTGCCTTAAGAAGACTGAGCTCCATCACAGAACACCTTGGCTGTATGGTAGGATCTGCTTGTAAAGCTATAATTAACATCAGAGTTATGACTCCGAAAATTCCATGAGACACTCAAAATTAGGTAACCTAGCTCCCCACATGGTAACCTTACATAAACTTATGCCAATACCTGGGGAGAGAATATACACTGATCGGTCACCAGACTTGGTTTTCTCTGATGGTACCGCAACTCCTGTTTACACAAGTTGTCAAAGTACTGTACTGCCCAAAATTTTCACTCATTGCAACAGGAGTTGATATTGTGCAAAAAACACTTTAATATAGCTACGCTGTTATCTTTGCCCTTCATTATCAGTTCTTCTCTCATCATCTTCCCATTGGTTTTTCTTCATTCATTCTCTCTTTTTCTCTCTCTCTCTGATAACCTTTTACCACATTTTCAGTTTTCATTTTCTCTTGTGTAGCTTTTATGAATGAAGTGACAGAATGCACAGTGACATTGGATGATAAGGATATGGAGAGTATAAGTGCATTCAAGTACTTGGGTAGTGTGATGAATAAGGATGGAAGTTTTGGGGATGAATTGCTTGAAAGGGTATAGCAGGGAAGGAAGGTTGTTTTTTCACTGAAAGCAGTGATGAGAAATAGGGAGGTGAGCATGGAAGTGAAGAAGGCACTGCATGATAGTACTGTATTGTGATCCCTACCCTGACATATGGAAACGAGGCATGGACCTTGCTAGAGGGGAACAAATCAAGAGTGAGAGCAGTGGAATTGAGTTACCTGAGAGGAGCATGTGGAGTGACATGGGGGACAGGTTGACGAATGAAATGTTAGAGCATTGTGGGGTGGATGTGGATGTGCTTGAGAAAATTAGGAGAAATACACTGAGGTTGTTTGGACATGTGGAGAGAATGGAGAATGAAAGACTGACTAAGAGGGTGTATGTAGGTGAAGTGGAGGGAGCAAGAGGGAGGGGGATACTGAGGATGAGGTGGAGGGATGGAGTTGAGAGGTATACGAGGGAGAGTTTAGTGAGTTGGGGTGAGGACAGTCAAATGGCGGGTGACAGAGCGACTTGGAGGCGTTTTGTCTGTGGCCACCCTTTGTGGGAGTAGGGTGTCAGGTTGTAGATAGATAGATAGATAAATAGCTTTTATACTGTACAATCCTTTCAGCCATGTTCTTGGTCTTCATATATACAGTAGGCGCGGAAAGTATTGACGTTTTTTTGCCGACGTCATTCTTCTTCGCGTTAAGTGAAGTAGGGTCAATACTACCCTCCCCTGTGATGCGAAATGAGCTGGTGCTTTTTCAATGGGAACTGGCAACCCTGCTTGATAGGTTTGGCACCACAGGAGTAGGCTCAGTAATGTTTGGGCAGCCACAGGAGGAGGATTGTCTCTGTGTGTGATGCACCACGAGGGCATGTTTTGACTCAAATAACACAGTTATTTGGTTACCTACCACATTCTCATCATGCCTAAAGTAACCACAAGCAAGGACAAACTTGTGGAAGTGATTACTTTATACAAAGATGGCCACAAACTCCCATTTATTGGAAATCAGATGGTGTCAGACTGAGGACAGTGCAGAGACTGGTGAAGCGGTTCAAGGACAGTGGGGAGGCCATTCCTCCCACTCCACTTCCCAAGCCTGGGAGACCTCGTAAGACAACCTTCAGGACCCGTCAGCTGATCTCAAGGCAAGTTAGCAAGGATCCAAGGCTAACAGCACGGGATTTAAAAGAAAAGAACCCACAGTTGCTGGCAGATGTGTCTGTCAGAAGTGTGCAGCAGCTGTTGCATGATGATCTGGGCTACAGGAGTTTTTGTGCTCGTAGGAAACCACTGCTAACTGCACTTCAGAAGAAAAAGAGAGTAAATTTTTGTAAGAAATATCTTGCCTGGAGTGAGGAGCAATGGAAAACTGTGCTTTGGAGTGATGAGTCAACATTTACTGTCACTGGTACCCCTTCATCACGAGTGTACCGCAAACCAGGCAGTGACCCCCTGGATCCTAAGTTTTGTTAAATACCCAGCCTCACTCATGGCTTGGGGCTGCTTTACATATTATGGTGTTGGTAGGTTGGTAATTCTACCTGCAAATGAAAAAGTGAACCAGAACAATTATTTGGAGCTATTATGTGATGTTTTAAGTGACTCTTTTGATAAAACCAAGGCAAGAGTATTTATGCAAGATTCTGCCCCTGCACATGTTGCAAAGTCAGTGAAACAGTGGCTAACAGACTGTGAGGTTCCCTTTATTTGAGATTGGCCCGGAAACAGCCCAGATATCAATCCCATTGAGAATTTATGGGCGCACATGAAGCGGCAGCTGCGTAGTATGGACACATCATCTTTGCCTAAACTTGAGGCTGCAGCTATGGAGCAGTTTTAGTCCGTCTGTTCTGCAAAACTACTCCATCAGTCTCCCCAGCCGCCTTAAGAAGATAATAAAGGTGAAGGGGAATGCCAGTAAATACTAAATTCAATGGTGAGTGTTAATTTATTTGTTTCTCCTTGCTAACCACAAGAATGTTTTCTTTTTTTAAGATGGCGTCAACACTTTCTGCGCCTACTGTACATTTTTCCATTGAATTGACTTTTATGCAACTTGTTTTCCTTCCATCTCATTCTCAACCTTCCTGTCCTCCTTCATCAGCCTAGCTTCATTAAATTCCCTCTGATTATCTTGTGCCTCCTTTCAGCCTTTTTCTAATTATTTGAGTTTGCATCCATACCTACATTCTCTTTCCTAACTTTTCATCTTGTTCTCAGCCTTGCTTTTCTCATTCTGTCAGTAACTTTGCATTATTACACTTTGTTCATTATTGTTCTCCCAACTTCATTACGGTACACTCTGTTCATTATCCTTCTCCCAAATTGTCGGCTTTTTCCCCAGTTTCCAATATTCTGGGCTTCTACAACTTTGTTCTCCTTCCAGACTTGCCATAAGATTAGATGACAGGGCCAACCATTGAGATGGCTGGACCATTGTTAAGCTTTATCAAATATTTTTATCATGACGTTTATACTACACAGTAGTGTGAAGTCTGGCATATTTTGCTTCTCTTTACTGTATTTACAAAAGAGCTGATATAACACATTTTATTACTGTAAGTCAGGCTCACAAGATTTAACAGTAACATTAGCACTGGCCCAGTTACCCTTGTGCTGGCTTGGTTTCTCCATCTTATGGTACTTCTTTTGCATCCTCCTGTCAGTTTCTCTTGCACAGCATCTGTTACCCTTCCTGTGATTCTCAGTCTCCCTGTAATTGTCCTCCCATTTACTTAAACCCCTAAAGACTGTAATGCTCCCACCCTGTCTGGCCCCAGAACCGCATTTAGGGTCCGAGTTTTCAACTTTCACCAAGATAAATTTTGATCCTATATATTTCAAGAGCTTGTTTGTACACACCAGAATATGTATATTTCACTCTCATATATCTAATGGTTACCGCACTATCAACCATCAAAGAACATCAAAAATGAAAATTGATACCTCTTGCATATAGAGAGAAAAAAAAAATTGCATCAAAGTAAATTTTAGTCTCATAAATTTGAAGAGCTTGATTTTACATACCAGAAAATGTATATTTCACTCTCATATGTCTAATTGTTACTGTAGTACTGTCAACTGTCATAAACAAAAAAATAGCCACCCCTCACAACGAGCAAGAATGGGGTGACATAAGGAGGAATAGAGAGGTGGAGGGAGCGTGAGGGGCATCAGGAGGTGGGGAAAGGGAGGGAATATGCCTGCCACACAGCCAATATGGTCTAGAGGGGGTATGGGGGGTGATTTGGGTGGGAGGAGAAATTGAGGACAGTGCCCAATGGAGGAGGGAGGTGGAGAAATGGTGGGGGGAGGACCCTCCACCACAACATCTAGGTGGACCAGTCAGGCCAGACACCACCAGATATTGTACTTTCCTTTGGCTAGGCTCCATGTACAACACCAGAGAGGTGGGGATACCTCATGCCAGTTTTTGGTAGCTTGTGTATGATCGATGATGATAGGACTCTTATGTACCAAGGCCCAAACACATGGATAGATAATCATATGATTTTAGGGTTAATAGACTCTGTTAATTTCCCTCCCCCCCCCCCCCATTTTTTATCTACCTCTCTTTGTTCTCCTGTCAGCTTCACTTGCATGAATTCCTTTATCCTTCCCCCTCATGTTTGGTCAACCTCCAGTCATTCTCCCATAGTTTTCTCTTTTGTACATTCTCTTCTTTGTTCTTTCACCTTGTTGTGAGTCCTCCTTTCTTCATTCTCCTATCGTCTTTCCCTTGATACACACTTTGATAAATTATTATTTTTTTTAATGGTGTGTTGATAAAATTTTAGTATTTACAATACCTGCTCATCTAGCTCCCTGTTTCTTTAAGAAACCAGCTACTGTACTTACTCATATATATGCATGTGCCTGTCTGCTAGCCTGATTATTTACTTATCTGCCTTTTATACTGTATAATTACATTCTTGCTTATGTTGTTATTTGCCCCTGTACTTATGATACACAAGCTACCAAAACTTATCCTGCAGAAAAAATAAAATAAGAATAATAATAATTTGCATCATTTCCAATCACAGTGTATGTTTATAGTTTATGTACCACAGTGCATCATGATAAGGCCTATTATTGGCTGAATTTTCAATTAATGTCATATGTTGACCTTTGTTTGTACTTTCAGAGTGAAGATATAATAACCCTCATCGAGGAGGATACTACCAAGTACAAGCAGCCCCCTGCCTCTCTCAGACTGCAAGGTTCTCCGGCTGTCAGACCACAAAATCATCTTCCCTAATTAATGCAGGGAGGTGGAGCCAAGAGTTGTTCTCATATGTTGGCCTGCTTACAAAGCAGCTACTTTTCAAGATGATGGTTGGAAAAACTCTGGCAACCAGAACTATAGTTCAGGTATTAAGAATTAATGTAGAAATGAGGAGCAGATTGTTGCTCACACAGTTTGTCAGAACTTTCAAAGCTAAATCTGACAAGAGGGAAGGTTTCTTTATAACAACTCCGATATTTTATGTAAATGCTGAACCTCATCTTGGTCATGTTTACTCTGTCGTACTTGCTGATGCTGCAGCCAGATTTCAGCAGCTATGTGGTATACAAAAAGACCAGACTATCTTCTCAACAGGTACTGATGAACATGGTTTAAAAATCCAACAGGCTGCAGCTGCTGGTCAGTGTGATGTTATGAAGTTTTGCAGTGATGTTTCTGGGAAATTTAAGGCTCTTTTTGATATGACAAACATTGGCTACACTCAGTATATACGAACTGTAGAAGAGAGACATAAAAGAGCTGTCCAGCATATTTTCAGCACTTTGATGGATAAAGGCTATATTTTTCGTGGCAACTACAGTGGATGGTACTGCATACCTGATGAAACATTTCTCACAGAATCACAAGTAAAAGAAGTAACTCTTCCATCAGGTGAGAAAAAAGTGGTGAGTGCAGAGAGTGGTCATACTGTAGAATGGAGCAGTGAGGACAATTATATGTTTCAACTGTCAAAATTTCAGGATGATCTGCAGTACTGGTTAAAATTTGATAAGCGAGTGCAGCCCAAAAGGTTCCAGGACCAGTTGCTCAAGTGGCTGGATAGTGAGTTACCAGACCTGTCAGTATCTCGACCAAGGTCAAGGATCTCATGGGGTGTACCTGTGCCAGGAGATGCTCATCACACTGTGTATGTTTGGGTTGATGCCTTGATTAATTACCTTACAGTTGCTGGTTACCCAGAGTTGACAGTATGGCCTCCTGATGTTCAGGTGTTGGGAAAGGATATCCTGCGTTTTCATGGTCTTTATTGGCCTGCCTTACTTATTGCAACAGGATTGGAACCACCTAACTCCCTTCTCTGCCACTCGCACTGGACAGTTGAAGGGACTAAAATGAGCAAATCACTTGGGAATGTAGTGTGTCCTTGGACAGGTATTGAACGTTACACTGTGGATGGTTTGCGTTATCTCTTGCTGCGAGGTGGAACACCACATTCAGACAGCAATTGGAGTGACACACAAGCAGTTTTGACCCTTAATGGTGAGCTTGCAAATACTCTGGGGAACCTTTTAAACCGTTGCACTGCCCCCTCCCTCAATCCTGGCCAGTTGGTACCACCCTTGAGCCCTCACTACCTTCAGAAGATGCCAGCAGCTGGCTATAGGCTAGTGGATCAGATGGCTAACCTCCCAAACACTGTAGCCAGACATTACACAGACTTCAATTTCTACCATGGGCTAGAAGAGATCATTGCAGTTGTCCGTCAGGCTAATGTTTTTTTCCAGGAAGTGAAACCATGGGAATTGAAAAACCTTCCTGACAGAACTAAGCTTGACTCAGTGTTGCGCCTTGCTCTAGAAGCTGTGCGTTTTGCAGGCGTGACACTACAACCCATTGTACCATCACTGGCATCACAGCTCCTGGATACCCTAATGGTACCAGAACACCACAGAGGCTGGGACAGTCTAGAAACTAACACTGATGTAATTCTAAAAGAAAGTTGTTTACATGTGTCACGCTCCCTCGGTGCACGTAAGAAGCTCTTCATGAGACTAAAAGGATCGCTGTAACATCAATTACTGCTCATAAACTGGATGAAGTTAGTTTTACAGTAAAGCCTTCTGCAGTACAGTGCAATTCCCCGAATCCTAAGTGGTCAGGGTCAAGAGGCTTTTCGAATATTGAATTTTTTTTGGAAAACTGGAACTTTCTGTCATTAGCAGCAGTTATATGTATAGAAACCCACCTAATTGGCATTTAATTTATTATTCACTGTATCCATGCTCAGATTAATAATATCACAATCATGGTTTTGGTGGTTCATGTATAAAAACTTGGCAATAAACAGTGATGAATTTTTTGTCCACAGGGACAGAATCCATCCATCCATTATCCAGCCCTATGTTGCCCTATGAGGAGCATAGGAGCCTGGGGCTAGGCAAGTTGGTCCTGATATTTAAGATGAGAGGACAGAGTCACAAAAAAAAAAAATATACAGTATATATATATGAAGCAAGTCTTATAGCTCAGATGAGTCCATCCTGAGACAGGAGGTTACTGTAAACTACTGTGACACTTTTTCAATATAACAGCAAGTGTAAGCGAACGGATGTTGCTGATGCATCTGGTTGGACAAAAGTGTACTCCCTGAGTCAGGCCGAGGCCAGCAAACCTCTTGCAACTTCTGTTGGAGAGACAGTTCTATGTGTACAGTGTAGTTGTGACACAGGGCAGCACACATAAACTCTCTACCTGTGCCCAGAAAGATTGAGAGTTAGAGATCAACTACACTCTGTGGGTGTAACAATAAAGCTTCCAATAAAGCATCCAGTAGGAGTATGTAGTCTTTCAAATCAACCTGAAATCCTGATGGTAAATCTGCAGGTTCACATCTCTCACATGCTGGCAACTAAACTTTTTTAAATAGTAAATTGATTGTTTCAAAATTCTTTTAGAAAGCTGGAACTTTTGGAAATCTGTAAATTGGAATTTGGGGATTACACTGTATAAAAATGTACCATACTGTAGTTTATTCCTGAACTATAATTTTCTATCTATCTATCTATTGCCAGATGCCTCAATCCCGCAAGGGGTGGCCACAAACAAATCGCCTCCACGTCACTCTGTCCCCCACCATTTCACTACCATGCTCCCAACTCACACACCCCTCTCTCATATACCTCTCCACTCCATCCCTCCATCTCATCCTCGGCCTCCCCCTCCCTCTCGCCCCCTCCACCTCACTCACATACACTCTCCTCGTCAGTCTTTCACTCTCCATCCTCTCCACATGCCCAAACCACCTTTAAGTGTTTCTCCTAACGCTTCCCATCACGTCCACAACCACACCACAGCGCTCCTTCACTTCCTCATTTGTTAGTCTGTCTCTCCATGTGACTCCACATGCTCCTCTCAAATAACTCATTTCCACTGCTTTCACTCTTGACTTCTGTCCTTCCAACAGGGTCCAAGCTTCACTTCCATATGTTAGAGTTGGTATCACAATACTATCATGTAACAACTTTTTCACTTCCATGCTCACCTTCCTGTTTCTTATCACTGCTTTCAACGAACCAGCAACCTTCCTTCCCTGCTGCACCCTTTCGAGCACTTCACCCTCCAGACTTCCATCCTTACTCATCACACTGCCCAAGTACTTAAATTCACTCACATTCTCCATATCCTTCCCATCCAATCTCACTGTACATTCACTGGCTTCACTTCTCTCGAAGACCATCACTTTACTCTTCTCTACATTCGCATTTAGATTCCGTTTCCTGCACACTCTCCCAAACTCATCCACCAAGCCTTGTAGCTCCCCTTCGTCTTCGCTCAACAACACAGTATCATCTGCAAACAACAGTACAGGGAGTTTCCAAACACTGCCCTCTCTCACTAGGGCCGCTCCAACATCCACTGCCCGACCTTGTATCTCTTTTATAACCCCATCCATGTACAGATTGAACAACCATGGAGACATGACACATCCTTGTTTCAATCCAGCCTTCAAATGGAAAGATTCACTCAGTTTGCCATCCACACGCACTGCATCCTTAGCACCCTCATACATACTCTTAACTGCCTTCAACAACTTCCCATCCACTCCATATATTCTTAATACCTTCCACAATCCTTGTCTATCCACCCTATCATATGCTTTCTCCAGATCCATGAAGGCTGCATACAACTTCTTGCCCTTCTCTAGAAACTTTTCCACTAAGGATCTAAGAATGAATATCTGGTCTACACAACCTCTTCTCTTCCTAAAACCTCCTTGTTCTTCTCCAACTAATTCCTCTGTATTTTCCCTAACTCCGTCAATAAGTATCCTACCATATACTTTTCCTATTACATTGAGAAGGCAAATGTCCCTATGATTACCACACACTGCTTTTTCCCCTTTTCCTTTGTACGGAGGAATAATTATACCTGACTTCCAATTCTCCGGGACTCTACCCTCCTCCCAAGCCAATCTGCACACCTTCCACATCCATTCTATTACTATAATTTTAAAAACATTTTATTCCCATTGTTGTCCCACAGTGTTTACAAACGTGTCGCATGTTATCATGTACCTACAGGAGTAAACAGTCATTTTGCTTGTACAGCAACTGAATCTCATCAGTATTCACACAATTACACATTCCGACCTTTTTCTTTTTTCTTTTTTTTTTCTTTTTTTTATTAAGTAAACACTTTGCCTAAGTACTTGGAAACCCATCCCATCATTTATTTTGATGCTTACAAACATTTCTTGGTCGTCCATTTTTGTTATAAGATCACACGAACCATGGACAGAACTGTAGTTTTGATTATAGTCCTTCCAATATATGGTGAGCGTTTGGGTGTTGGCCTTTCTGGGGGTTCCCCCACGTGCGATGTGCCAAACCTCACCCAGCACACATCACTCTTATAATTATGTCATTTACTATTTCTGAATTAATTTGTATATATTTATTCTCTAATAAGGCTATATAGTGTTATGAATGTATCTTTTTTTTTATAATAGCAATGAATTTGTATAAATACAACAATACTTGGCAACACTGCTGTCCGACGTTGCTTTTCTCTGAGCTTGGGGAGAGGTGACATGGTCAGGGATGACCGTGCTAATCCAAAGAGAGAGAGAGAGAGACAGGCAGACAGACAGACAGACAGAGAGGCTTCTCCAATTCAAATAATTCATCACACTGCATAACCTTATTATAAAAATATATCTACACAATATTAATAACGTTCCTTTTATTACACAGAGAGAGAGAGAGAGGGAGACAGACAGAGAGGCTTCTCCAGTTCGAATAAATCATCACACTTTATAGCCTTATCATATAAATAAATCTACACCAAATTTATAAGATACCTTTTATTATGCAGAGAGAGAGAGAGAATCTGATAACTGACCCCGTAGGGAATTGACCCAGTAATCCGACAATTGACCCTGTACGAGGTTTGGCAGCGTCGCACGTGGGGGAACCCCCCGTAAAGGCCAACACCCAAACGCTCACCATAAACTGGAAAAACTATAGTCTGTTAGTTGTTTGGGCATGTCCTTTCATGTATATTACTGATGAATAGAGAAATACAAGAGTGAACACTTTTTTACATCATATTTTTTTCGAAACATATATTTTCATCAATTTTTTTTTTATATATACAGCACTGTATATTGTATAGTATATCCAATGAGGCAACACCACCCACTCACTTAAAGAAGTGTCACCTTCACCTCACTTTTCAGTGAGTAACAAGCCCAACAGGTTCTTGTAGCCCAGGAAATAATTTATAACACTGGATGGAAATCATATAACAAAACAAATGGTGGTGTAATGGATTTAGATACTCTAGCTGGTTGTGGTTTATTGTTAGGGTTTCTTGCTCACTTCGTGTTCCTTAGGGCTGAGCAACTAGTCACTCTTACCTTCAGTGTTTGTGAACTGAGTAGACTAGCCCCAGGCCTCTGTGCTCATGATGGAGCAATATAGGGCTGGATGACGGATGGATGCAGAAAGATGGTTGATTGTCGTTTGCAAAAGCAATCAGTTTTAAGTAAACTAGTAACTGCCAGTTTCATATTACAGTACAGTGCATCCTTCAGCACATAATGCCCCAAGGCCAAGCAGTGGCACCATTATTCAGAACATTGAAGGGAAGGGGAATGACCTATACCCCTGGTAACATTTCATCATTGGAAAACCCCCAGCTACCTCTAGGAAATTCAAACCATAGTGCATAAGGCAAAGTTCTCTGACTGGTGTATTCAGTGAAAGTCATAGCACCATACAAATATCTTTATTAAAGACAAAACTGCAGTTGTGAAGTAGTAAATGATAATAATCCTACTTGCCATGAAAATGAAATGACTGAACATATAAATAATTATGCAAATGAAGAGGGATAGATACAACTGAAGAGATACGTACAGAAATTGATGTCAAGATGATAGCACACAAGGGAACATTAAATGTGCAGAAGAACCTTTAGGTGTCTTAATGCATAAAATTAAGGGTCATCTTAGATTAGGAAATAAAATACAGTCTTGCCAATTAGTGAAGACATGCCATAAGCTAAGACCCTGATGAGTAAGAGAATTGTATTCCTCAAGTTGTATGTTGGAATGGTGTACCAATGTGGACCTGATGTGACCTCTTTTACTGAAAGAAAAATATTAAAATTTTTCTGTCAAGTCACTGTGGATCTAATACAGGCATCATATGTGAATATTGCACTTGATCCTTATTGGCAGAATTTGACACCCTTCTTACTTATCATGATCTACCACATCCCTTGCTTGACGTTTCTTCCAGACCAGGTTTAGAACAAAAGTCTATGAGATAATTTCACCAAGATGGCTTATAATGGCGGCACAATTTTTCAAAAGTGACTTTGTTCTGAACCAAACGTCTGTGAGTGAAGCAAGTGAAAGACACATTAGTCACTTGTCGAATGGCAGTGTATTAGCACGTTGTGTCATGGAATGTTCTTCCACTTAGCTCCTCTCAAAGTATACACTAATTCATATACAGTACATTACATTACTAACATTCACAGTAAGTTAGTTTATTCACTGTGAAACTCAATTATTTCAGTATGAAATCCAATGCTAAAAACATTAATAACATAAGGAAAATCAAAGCAAGAATTATAGCAATGTAGAGGCAAGTGAAGACATATCTCCATGGCTGATGAGATCGTATTTTTTATAAAGGCTTGTCAATTCTCTTGCAAGCTGAAACTACACATAGCATCCGCATTAATCTAAACCAAGAACCAGGCAACACAGAGACTGGCAGGTGTAGTGCCCACAGCTAGGGTCATACTCTTAAAATTTAGCACCAGGTAGTTTGTTAACTTTAATACAATAAAAATTAAGCATGTGTTTACATTTCTGAAAGAGTAAGTGCACCACAAACAGTTGTTTCAATTAACAATCTTATCACCAAGTCTTTCTTCATTCTTGAGCTATCTAAAGCTAGAAAAGTAAAGGTCATTCCAGACACATACATTTCCAGTAGTTAAATAATTTTTTAGTAAACAAATATGAACATTTAAATTATTAGCCTACTTCTGGATACTGTGTGTAATGTACTAACCTTTCTAAAAAGCCAATTTTCTCCTCTTAGGACTCTCACCAAATTAAAGATATTAACCTTTAAATTATTAAGGATATGACTCTAACAACTGACACAAGGGTGTAAGATTACAGTTACAGCCCCAAGAGTTTATCTGTGGGCCTCTATGCCTCCTCTGCATGCTCCTCCTCATCTTCATACTCTTCCTCTGCTGTAGCATCCTGATATTGCTGATATTCTGACACCAGGTCATTCATGTTTGATTCAGCTTCAGTGAACTCCATTTCATCCATACCTTCACCTGTGTACCAGTGGAGGAAAGCCTTTCGCCTGAACATGGCTGTGAACTGTTCAGAAATGCGGCGGAATAGTTCCTGAATAGCCGTTGAGTTGCCAATGAAGGTTGAAGCCATCTTAATTCCACGGGGAGGGATATCACACACAGCTGTCTTGACATTGTTAGGAATCCACTCCACAAAGTATGAGGAATTCTTGTTCTGGATATTCAACATCTGCTCATCTACCTCCTTCATGGACATGCGGCCTCGGAACACAGCAGCCACTGTGAGGTAACGGCCATGACGGGGATCACAGGCAGCCATCATATTCTTGGCATCAAACATCTGCTGTGTGAGCTCAGGCACAGTAAGGGCACGGTACATCTGAGATCCGCGGGAGGTGAGAGGTGCAAATCCAGGCATGAAGAAGTGGAGTCGAGGGAAGGGTACCATGTTGACAGCCAGTTTCCGGAGATCAGCATTAAGTTGGCCTGGGAAGCGAAGGCAGGTGGTGACTCCTGACATAGTAAGAGACACAAGATGATTGAGGTCACCATAGGTTGGAGTGGAGAGTTTAAGAGTGCGGAAGCAGATATCATAAAGGGCCTCGTTGTCTATGCAGTAGGTCTCGTCTGTGTTCTCTACCAGCTGGTGCACTGACAAGGTTGCATTGTATGGTTCCACCACAGTGTCAGAAACCTGAAGGCAGATTTTTCATTGTACAGTATGGGAAGAAACTCACATTAGAATGTGTAAGATTATAATCCTCTTTTAATTAATGTGAAATTAGGATAATGAATTATCTTTTTTTTTTCTTCTTTGTTACTGGCAGTTTAATACTAGACCTTTAGTAGTGCACAAGTTAAAAACAAGCTCCACTAACTCCTTATGTATGATGTTATAATATATTTATTCAGTTTAGGGTAAACCTTTTGTAATGAAGGATTAAGGGCGGAAATTGCTATGATGAAGTTAATAATTACAAATTGTTTTATTGATATATTCCGAAAAATTATAAATATCCCTTTACGTACTTTGGGGCTGGGTACGACAGAGAAAGTGTTCATGATACGGTCAGGGTACTCTTCACGGATCTTGGAGATGAGCAGCGTGCCCATACCGGAGCCAGTGCCACCACCTAGTGAGTGAGTCAGCTGGAATCCCTGCAGACAGTCACAGCCCTCAGACTCCTTCCTTACCACGTCCAGTACCGAGTCAACCAGCTCCGCTCCTTCAGTGTAGTGACCCTTTGCCCAGTTGTTTCCGGCACCACTCTGGCCTGAAATCCAAGTATTGAAAATCAGTGGATGTATTTTCAGAAAAAAGGAAATGCCACTCCTGTCATGTTACAAGTCATTATGGAACAGTACTCCTAATGTTTCTGGACTTAGGGCTGTCACTGTAGCAGAAGTAATACGAGTATACTGTGAATACTCCATTTATCCGACGCCGCATTACATGTCATACATCAATATCCGACGAAGCAAAAATCCAGGCTGAATTAAAGCAATATCAGGTATTAATTTAGTGGTAGGTGGTGGCGACCATCATCCACTCATTTGATGTAGTGCTGCCTACTTCTTCCTTAGCCATTATCATTCTTTTTCTGTGTCTGCCCTCCTCTCTTCCATATTTCTCTCATCTTTCTTGTGACTTGTTATTGCTTTTCTTTCCTTTACAGGTGGCTTTACATTGAGTGACAAGTCAAATGGTTTCCTATTAGAATGCGCCCTGACAACGACATCACCAACCACCAAAACAGGGAGGAAACAGTCACCTTACAGGTGAATCGGCCTTCCGGGCCACAATAGCATACCTCATCTTCTCCCATAAGCCCCTCCTCCCCGCAACTGGACCAGACCCGAGGTAGCAGTCCGGGTGCATTACTCTCAACCCGTTCCATGGGAGTTGTCTTGTAGTCTTCACACACAGCGGCACAGCAACTCCTGACGGAATTACTGGCGAGGGAACGACTGTCGGTTCTTCCTCATCTGATTCCCTCCTCTGGGAGCAGTATCACGCTTGCGCCTGTCAGGTGTCCGTTGGATCCCTCCTGCCAACCCGGGGACAGGAAGCAGAGCCCTTGTGATGCCACCAACTGGGCGTGCCGCGGCTGTGTCAACTCCACAGCAGAAGCAAGGTAGCGCCCGTCGGGCCTGCCCCACTGAGAGCATCTGTTGGATATCTCTCTCCTGTCACCCTCAGAGCGAGGGGCGCCTCGGCAACCCCCGTCGGGTTTGCCTGGCTCAGGGAGCGCCCGTCAGGTCTCCCTCTCTCCCCTCCATCAGGGCACCTTGGCAATGCCCGTTGGGCTTGACAGGTCCAAGGAACATCCACCGGATCTCCTTCCCTCCCAGAGTGGAGTTTTGGCGGCACCCGCCAGGCTGAGGGCGCGAGTTCCGGCTCCCCCTCCTCCACGAAGCTGGAGACTCCCGAAGGGGAGCAAGTGCCTGGCTCAGCCTGCCCCTCCTGTGGCCAAGTGGGACGTTTCTTTCTCTCCCCTACAGGTCCAGTGTGTGGGGGATGTGACCAGCTGCCCGCCTCCCGATGGTCGACGTTGACGGACTCCCCAGGGCACCCAGGCCACAGGCGACTCCTGACGGCCTCCTCCTCCTCCTCCCGAGACCGCAGCCTTCGACCCGCAAGGGGCATGCCCTCCTTTCCATACTTGCCGGGGCTGCCTGGCGCTTCCCGCATTCCAACCACAGCCCGGGCCTTCCACCGGGCCACTTGCCTCCTGGATCAATTCGGACCTAGTCCTGAGGGCCCAAGGACCCCCGGTGTTGCCTCCCGACACAATATGACGCCCTCGCCCCCTGCTGGCCTTCCTCCTACACCTGCCCGACACCTGAACCTCCAGAGAAAGTGAAGACTCTCCCTCCCGCTCCTGTCGTCACTCCTGGCCCTGGTGATATACGTGATTCCCCCTAGTGATTTCAGTGACTTCCCCTTCCCTTCATGAATCCTTCCCCCCCCCCTTCTCCTCCCCAGTGTATTGTCTTCCCCACTTTATGAGTGAGCCCCACTGTGATTCTTCTAGTGATCCCCAGTAAACTTATCACTGAGTTCCGGTTCAGTATCACCCATAGGGTACGAGGGATTAAAGGGGATTAAAGAATCCCCGAGCTAGACCTTACAATGAGATCATATAGCCCCTCTAGGTAACAGGAGGGCGCTACCCCTCCCGGCACGGCAGTCCCGGGCGCGGCTCAAACTCGCGACCCCCCGGTCCCGAGCTCGATACTCTACCTCTGAGCCACCGTGCCCCCATAGGGTACGAGGGAGAAAACCTCTACCAGGGGGGACAGCCAGAAACAGACCTGAACTTATTGTGTAACCCTAACATGGACACGTAGTGAGCCACAGACTCATCCTTCCCAGTGTGCCACTCTGTTATTAATAGTGCTTGATTGGTTTGTTGTAATTGAACTCTGCAAGTGCCACATGTAGTATCCCATATTGTATTATTTTTCCAAATCTGGTTAATACGTAATCCCTCCAATATCCGACGTAATAGAGCCAAAGGCATGTCCGGATCAGAAAACTACCTTCCTACCTCCCTAGTGGACATGTATAGCACTTATTTAGGTCCCTTTTCACATAAATAATGCATACATAGCATGAATTTATTGAATTTTAACCAAAAAATGATGATTTAGGGGTGAGTGAGTCACAGGAGCTCAAAACTTGCCAGCATAGTATAAGTAAGTATCGGACATGGAAATCATCTTTTCTCACATTTTATGCACTAAATTACTGGATACAAAGCATCAAATACAGTAAATGATGTTAATTGCTACCAGAAAAATGGTTAGGTTAGGTTAAGTTAGGTTTGGTGAGGTTAGGTTTGGTTATGACCGGACATGAAATTCACTCCTTCAACCTTTTTCATAGCTGGTGCACTTAATAACCATCCATGAAAGAATTAAATTAAAAGCAGGAAATTATGATTAACACAATGTTAGGTTAGGTTAGGTTAGGTTAGAACCGGACATGAAATTCACTGCTTCAACCTTTTTTCTAGCTGTTTTACTTAAGAACCATGCATGGAAAAATTAAATAGCAAGCAGGAAATTATGATTAACATTTAGGGTAATTTTTTAACACATGTAAAGCATGATGAAAACAGGTTAGGCATGAAAATCTTTATGGTAACCATAGGTTAGGTTAGGTTAGGACCGGACATGAAATTNACATAGCATGAATTTATTGAATTTTAACCAAAAAATGATGATTTAGGGGTGAGTGAGTCATAGGAGCTCAGAACTTGCCAGCATAGTATAAGTAAGTATCGGACATGGAAATCATCTTTTCTCACATTTTATGCACTAAATTATTGGATACAAAGCATCAAATACAGTAAATGATGTTAATTGCTACCAGAAAAATGGTTAGGTTAAGTTAGGTTAGGTTAGGTTTGGTTAGGTTAGGTTAGGTTATGACCGGACATGAAATTCACTGCTTCAACCTTTTTCATAGCTGGTGCACTTAATAACCATGCATGAAAGAATTAAATTAAAAGCAGGAAATTATGATTAACACAATGTTAGGTTAGGTTAGGTTAGGACCGGACATGAAATTCACTGCTTCAACCTTTTTTCTAGCTGTTTTACTTAAGAACCATGCATGGAAAAATTAAATAGCAAGCAGGAAATTATGATTAACATTTAGGGTAATTTTTTAACACATGTACAGCATGATGAAAACAGGTTAGGCATGAAAATCTTTATGGTAACCATAGGTTAGGTTAGGTTAGGACCGGACATGAAATTAACTGCTTCAACCTTTTTTCTAGCTGTTTTGCTTAAGAATCATTCATGGAAAAATTAAATAGCAAGCAGGAAATTATGATTAACATTTTCGGTAATTTTTTAACACATGTACAGCATGATGAAAACACTTTAGGCATGAAGTTAGGGTACTTACGAACAAAAAGCGGCCGTCCTGATGTAATAACCCACTCTATCATCTCAGACTCTGACAGGAAGAAGTTGCACCTGACACACCTTTCCACTTGAGAATCACCAGCACTTCTCACCAACACTTCCACCAAGGTTTTTTTTTTATAACTGGAATAACATCACATCACTGCACTGTACACAACAGTAAATTCCCGTGTGGTCTAGTGACGATCCATGGAGCCTTGTGAACTTCTCAGCAGCAGCAGCTTTCAGCTCCGTTCCACGTACCAACACACGAGCAGCACGTTGTTGTCGATACGAAATCAACGTGGAGCGGTCGATGGCTGCATACTTAGGAGTAAACATCACCTTCCTCTGCACGTTTCGTCTGGTCTTCGATGCGAAATCAGCCGTGTACTGCTGTAGTTTGTCTCGGGACTTCTTGATATCAAACAAGGTATAGCGAGGGAGGTTGAACTCACGTAAGATGCGCCCTGTTGACCAGCCGGCGTCCACCTTGTCCAATATCTGCCTCTTCTTCTCCAGAGTCAGAACCACTCTTTTCCTCTTCTCAGGAGGCGGGGCCATCATCACACACATGATGAAGAAGGTGAAGAGCAGTATCAAGCACTGTAGGAGGTAGGGTATCACCATAAAAGCAATCACTTCGGCCGCCATTTTCGGAGTTGTTCACGAGGGAGGAGGGGAGTGGGTAATGGCGACCGATAGTGGCGTCACGAGTGTAAACAGAGGGGATCAGTGCGCGCGGGAAATTCAAACTGACGCGGTCCCAAAAAATCGAAAATTAATCAATTTATTTTGGATTTTTTTTCATTTTGGGGGTTGGGCAGCCCAGAATGTCCGGTTAGTGAGTATGTCCGGTTATTGGACGTCTGGATATTAGAGGGATTACTGTATATGTGTTGTACTGGTTTGCCCGTGTTTTTGCCCTGTTCCTTTGGTAAATGTTCTAACCCGGTCATGTAGTAAAGGACCCCCAAAAGCTTGTGCCTGCGACTTGCGGTGCGAGTAGTTGCGCCTTCAGACACGACGGCAAACCTGAGGCTGAGCCTGTGCATTTACGGAGCGAGAAGTCGCGCCACAAAAACACAGAGGATAACACCTATAAGCCAAGAAACCATTTACAACGCTGGGTGGTAACCATATAACCAAACCACGCATGCTCCCTACGTGTCAACAAGTGGGTTGGTGGAGGGTTAGTGCCCCTCCCCGTAAAACAAATAACTCAAAGTGAAATGGCCACCCCTTATGGGATTATGGCATCTGGCAACAGGTAGATAGATAAACATTAACCGACATCGAGCAAGAATACTGAATTTTTAAAACCACCTGCCACTGCAACACCCTCACACCACTGATTATGCCTGCCAAAAAGACCACTGCCCCTTCTACTTCAGTCAAAACAAAGACAGTATTAAGGTGTCTGGAGTTAGACGTGCGCGTTAAGTTCATGATGGAGCTTGTGGGCTTTGTTGCCTTACCAGAGATTTTGCAGGGGCCTATGTTGCCTGCCTCTATGCGGTGTGCATGCCTGTAGCTCCTTTGTGGAAAATAATAAAATGTTAACGTAAAAATGAAAACATTTGGAGCCAGTCTGTCTCCTGTTTGCTAGTTACCTTCTTTCGGTTCTACTCGTATTCATCTCCATATCTAACGCTCTTTTAACAAACAACAAAATATTCTTGGTGTCTGTAGCTCCTTCTGATGAATATAATATGTTTACATAGATATGCACATTATGCCAGCTTGTCTCTTTTGTGTTGTGTTATAACTTTCATGTCTAGTCACCTGCTTTTGGCTCTGCTCATCCGTCTTTGCATCTCATTCTCACTTTTAATAAAAAAAAATATTCTTAGTACCTTTACCTCCTCCTTGGAAAACCTCAAATGTTTATGCATGCAGATGGTGCCTGGCTGTCTCCTTTGTTATGTAACCTACGTTATGTAACCAGCTTTCGGCTGCCCTCAAGCATGAAATGAATAGTACAGGTCCATGGTGGAATATGTATAAAGGAAACACATTTTTAATCATAAAAATCACGTTACCATAACGTGTGTTTGTGTAAGAATTATATAATGAATATAATAAGGTGGCCTTGGGAAAATCTGTATTGAAACGAGTTTTGCATACTGACAGGGAGATTTGCATAGGGTATTATAAAGGGCTGTACCCTCTGTAGAAGGATGGGGGATAGGGAGTAAGGCATTCTCTCAAGAAATGCATTACGGTATCCAACAGGGGTTTGGCTGAATTGTGGTGGATGAATGGGGGATTACTGTATATTATAAAGCACCTTCAACTCATGATATTAAATGCACAAAGGAAATTAAGTGGATACTAATATTATTTACTGATTACCTGTATTTTCAGTTTAATGTACTTAGTTACACTGCTGATGAAAAGCACAAGGAGGTAAGTGTACTGTACTTTTCAAAAATATGGTAGTATATACTCAGTATACCACCCATCGGGGTACTCATACAAAAATAAATGGTAATAAATTGTTGCCAAATAATGTACGATAGTTACATAAGTGCCAGACTGTGAACTCTGTTTTATGCCCAATGAATCAAGTTCCAGTAATACATATATTATGGTCACTTGGTAGAAAACCTACATTTAAAGTAAATTCTGTTTATCATTACCAATACTATATCAGTATTATTCATGCTGTATGTCAACTGCACATCACCGGGTGATGGCCATTAAACCTGAAGGAAAAAAAAAATCACCTTAACTGCATAGTATAAGCTACAATACAGTAATTTACCAGTGGTGGCGACCATCACCCACTCACTTGATGTAGTGCTGCCTACTTCTTCCTTAGCCTTTATCATTCTTTTTCTGTGCCTGCCCTCCTCTCTTTCTATTTCTCTCATCTTTCCTGTCACTTCTTGTTGCTTTTCTTTCCTTCACAGGTGGCTTTACATTGAGCGACAAGCCAAATGGTTTCCTGTAAGCCAAGAAACCATTTACAACGCTGGGTGGTAACCATATAACCAAACCATACGTGCTCCATACATGTCAACAAGTGGGTTGGTGGAGGGTTAGTGCCCCTCCGTTTCGTTTCGTTTTTGAAGGCTGCAACATGCTTGCATGCGTCGGCCTTTTTTTTGGATTGGAGCGTGTAGCATTTTATGACCGGATGCCCTTCCTGATGTCTACCAATGACCCTTGGGTGGATTCGATCCTCCGACCCTACGGCCAGAGCGGAGTGCTCTAACCCACTGAGCCACGGCTGTAAAACAAATAACTCAAAGTCAAATAGCCACCCCTTACGGGATTATGGCGTCTGGCAATTGATACATAGATAGATAGTTCTTAGGGTAATAGGAAAAGTATATGGTAAGATACTTATTGACAGAGTTTGGGAAATTATGGAGGAATTAGTTTGTTAGGAACTGGGAGGTTTCAGGATGGAAAGGTTGTGCAGATCATTCATCCTTAGGTCTATAGTGGAAAAGTTTCTAGCGAAGGGATAGAAGTTGTATGCAGCCTTCATGGATTTGGAGAAAGCATACGACAGAGTGGATATACAAGGAATGTGGAAAATATGAACAATATATGGAGTAAATGGGAAGTTGCTGAATGCTGTGAAGATTATGAATATGGCTGCTAAGGCTGCAGTGCGTGTTGATAGCGAATTAAGTGAATTTTTTTATCTGAATGTTGGATTGAAACAGATGTGTCATGTCTCCATGGTTGAACAATCTGTCTATGGATAGGATTAAAACAGAGATACAAGGTAGGGCAGTGGATGTTGGAGCGGCCATAATGAGAGAGGGCAGCGTTTGGAAACTTCCTGTATTGTTGTTTGCAAATGATACTGTACTGTTAAGTGAAGACGAAGGGGAACTGTAAGACTTCATGAATGAATGTGAGAGAGTGTGTAAAAAACGGAATCTAAAGGTGAATGTAGAGAAGAGTAAAGTTATGGTCTTGGGATAAACGAAGTCACCGAATGTACAGTAAAGCTGGATGATGAGGAAATGGAAAATGTGAGTGGATTTAAGTACTTGGGTCATGTGATGAATAAAAATGGAAGTTTGGAGGATAAAGTGCTAGAAAGGGTACAACAAGGATGAAAGGTTGCTGGTTCTTTGAAAGCAGTGATAAGAAATAGCTTGGAGGTAGAAAAGTCGTTCCATGATAGTATCGTGATACCAACTCTGACGTATGAAAATGAAGCATGGACCTTGTTGGAAGGACACAAGTTGAGTGAGAGCGGTGAAAATGGGTTATTTGTGAGAAGCATGTGGAGTTTCATGGAGAGACAGACTGACAAATAAGGAAGTAAAGGAGCGTTGTGGTGTGGATGTGGATGTGAAAGAGAGCGTTAGGAGAAATACACTGAGGTAGTTTGGTCATATGAAGAGGATGGAGAGCGAGATACTAACGAGGTGAGTTAATGTGAGTGAGGTGGAAGGGAGGAAGCGAAGGGCAGGCCGAGGATGAGTTGGAGGGATGGAGTGAGGAGGTATATGAAAGGAGGGGATGTGAGCTGGGAGGAGGGCAGTGAAATGATGGGGGACAGGGCGACATGGAGGAGATTTGCTTGTGGCCACCCCTTGCGAGATTAAGGCGTCTGACAATAAATAGATATGGATAGACAGATAGCTTATCCAAATGCTACATACTGTAATACATGTAAGCAATGCAGAAAGTTCTTTCCACACTTACCAAATACAAAGTTGTCCGGTCGGAAGAGTTGTCCAAAAGGTCCTGATCGGACGGAATCCATTGTGCCTGGCTCCAGGTCAACCAGGATGGCTCGGGGAACATACCTGCCATAGTATATCAGTGTTAGTTGTCATCACTGTCATCATCACCATCATATTATTATTATTATCACCCTGATCTCTTTTCTTCACCTAATACCACATCCACTCTAACTACTTGCTGGTGCAGGCAGAAGTTACATCACAAATACCCACAAATTTTCTCACATGCACCTGCCCAGGTCCAGTTGGGCCACTTGTATAAGTTACAGTGATGCAAAATTCCTGCCCACAGCCGTCCGCGCCGGCAGGTGTTTGTGGGGATGCGACCTATGAATGGAGTGAGGTAGGGTCCAGAAAACAAGGAAAGACAAAGAGCAAACAGGGAGAACTATCAACAACATCCTCGATGATGAGAACCAGACAATAATTCAAACACCGTTCAAGCTCCCAGATTTCTGGTTCTACCTCACAGGTCTGACCATCTGCATCTTTGTTTGTCTGTTTGTTTGTTTATAGATATGCTTCACATTACTGACCAGATACTGTATAGTTAATCCAATGACTACCTGTGTTAATATCAAAACAAATTATGCAGCCATGGAAAGGTGAAGATCAGGAATATTAACTCTCATGGTCAGAACAACTCTACTACTGCACAATATTCTTATTCAAATAATGCCAGACAATGCTATTCAGATGAGAGTAAGTACTAGAGGCCAAGAGTGTTAATGCTCTCATCACTGAAATTTTGATCAGGACAACTCTACTATTGCATATACTGTATATTCTACAGTATTCCAAGTACTGTAATGCCAAACAATTTTAGTCAGCTGAAAACGAACCACAGGAGCCTGAGTTACACAAACGGTATAAAAGCCTGGAAAAAAAGAGCTTTGATTTCTCTGCACCAGATTTTAGCTCCACTATGATTATGATACTGTACTGCAATAATTTTTGTAATTCATAAAGAGCTAACCAGCTTTTCCCTCAAGTGATAAAACTGTTATTTATTTCTAAGGAAACAAGGATACTAGTTCACATAACATTTGAATGAGTTTGAAACATGTGAAGTATATTTTCTTGCATGACATTCTTCAAGGAGAAAGCACTTAAGGCAGTTTATTCAGAATCTATATCTAACTGGTCTAGAAGCTAACGACAAGGTAACAAAATGCTGCATGAATGGTACAGTTTTACTCATGGATGTGACACAGGGCAACAAGCCAGCCACCAACTCTTAACACCTTGAATCCAGTGACTTTTTTTTTTTTTTGCTATTATAAATTTTTCAGGTCAATTTAACTAAGACTTCGTATAATGAAAATGTTACTTCTGTATGGGTAATACGTAACTCTTCCAGTATGAAGTCTTTCCAAAGTTGAACATCAGCATCCGATGATAGCAATAATTGAATATAAAATGCATTATAAACTAAAGGGTCAAATATTCTGATTTATGGAAGCCTAAACTCAGGCCCCTATGTATCACAAGATGTGATTTGGGACTGGCTGCTGACTGTTTTTACAAATGTAATATTCAGAAAATTATTGAACAAGGGCAGTATCCAAATGCTGGTCGCCAACAGGACTGGAATACAGGAGAATAATGGTTGTAGTAAGTCCAGCTACTATGATCATAGGTCTTTGGCAGTGTCAAGGGCCCCCGATGGGTGTATATGATTATTAAATCAGATTCTGGTGCTGCTGCTTCAGCTGTGAGGGATCCTCCTCGTGCTAGTACTGATACGGCTTTAAACACATGTTGGTACTGTTACCTGATTTTCAAGACATCATTCTTCTAATACACTTCTAGGATATCACCATCTTGGTCTTCCTGCAGTGCAACTGACTGCTGATTTCTCATTCCTGCTTGTGTGCTACTAAGAAACTGATGACATTTTGTGTAGAAAGCAGTACAGTACACTCTCTTTTGAGGCGCCCAGGCTGCATTCTGCTGGTCTCCTATTATGGCAAATTTCATTTACAACTGTGCCCTTTGATATGCTTGCTTAAATGGCAGGAGGGACTCTGAGCATCATATATATATA